>CABHPH010147520.1:1267-26866 GCA_902168325.1 Peromyscus nudipes
GTGTGTGTGTGTGTGTGTGTGTGTGTGTGTGTGTGTGTGTGTGTGTGTGGTGCATGTGTGCAGCATGCATGTGGAGATCTGAGGACAATTTTTCAGAAGTTGGTTGGGTTTCAGGGATTGGACTCAGGTTGTCAGGCTCAGCAGCAAGTGCTCTTACCCACCAAGCCATCTCTGCAGTCCCTCAGGCGTTCTTCCCTGACACAGTCTCCATGTAGAACAGGCTGACATCAACTCATCACCTAAAGCCTTCAAGAGCCCCGAGCCTGGCTAAGGGCATTTTAAAAAGGCATCTTGGGGTTAGGGCTGTAGCTCAGTTGGTAGAGTGCTTGCCTAGTACACAGGAGGCCCTGGGTTCAATTCCCAGTACCCCCATAAAGTTGGGTGTGGTGGTGCTAGCATACGATCACAGTACTTAAGAGGTGGAGGCAGGAGGATCTGAAGTTCAAGGTTATCCCTCCCTACATGTGGAGCTTGAGGCCAGCCTGGGTTGCATGAGACTTTGTCTAAATAAACAAAGTCACCACTATTTCTTGGCAACCACACTTCTAGGCTTATGGAGCTCTCTCTCTCTCTCTCTCTCTCTCTCTCTCTCTCTCTCTCTCTCTCTCTCTCTCTGTGTGTGTGTGTGTGTGTATGTGTTTATTTCTTTGTGTAGCCCTGCCTGTCCTGGAAATCACTCTGTAGACCAGGTTTGCCTCACAGAGATCCACCTGCCTCTGCCTCCCAAGTACTGGGATTAAAGGTGTGTTCCACCACCTCCTGGTTGCTTATGGAGGTCTTGTGCCCAGAAATTGCCTTATGCTTCTTTGTTCTTTTTGCCCTGGAGCCGGTCCCACCAGGTCTGTGGATGGACTACAACAACTCCTGTGATTGCAGATCAGTAAAGCAGAGCCCCCCAGGAGCAGGTATGTGGCTCCTGCACATATTAGAAGCCCATGACATCCGAGAGAAGGCCTCAGCTTCCTCACCTATCAGATGGTGATGTGGAACCTGTCACTTTGGAGACTTCTCGGAGGTCTAAATGGGTCCATCTGTGCTTGGTTCTAGAAAATGCAGGATCTCAGAGACGCAGGCATGCTGCTGCCTTGCCTGTGCGTGGCATCCGGGCCACGTGGTCCACACTCTCCTCAACTGCCCTGGCCTACTGCCTTGCTGGCTAGGCCCAGTTCCATAGCTCTCTGACTGTCTGGGTTCTGATCTACCTTCAGTGTTGCTTTCCCACAGGCTTAGGACCAGGCATCTTCCCCACAGGCTTAACCACAGGCTTAGGACCAGGCACCTTCCCCCCCACAGGCTTAACCACAGGCTTAGGACCAGGCACCTTCCCCACAGGCTTAGGACCAGGTAACTGGCGAAGCCCTCTCTTCTGGGTAAGTTCATGGCGTTAGGTGTGAGTGG
Source organism: Peromyscus nudipes (assembly GCA_902168325.1). NCBI lineage: Eukaryota > Metazoa > Chordata > Mammalia > Rodentia > Cricetidae > Peromyscus > Peromyscus nudipes. The sequence continues at coordinate 2,666 of CABHPH010147520.1, forward strand.
CTTAGCCAGGCTGATCACTGCCTTTGCCTGGCCAAGCCCTGTCAGACATCATCTTATTGTCTCCATGGCAGGGAAGAGTTCACTGCAGTGCACAACACTTGACAACCAGCTCAAGGTCACAGGTCACAGAGACAGCTAGTAACAGCACAAGATTCAGTTCTGCCCTTGGGTGCCTAAAGCAGGTTCCAGGCCACTCTGTCCCTGCCTCAGTTTCTTCTCCTGCACTAATGATGTTAATCATGTTTGCTATGTGGACGTTAGGAGTTCCAACTGTGCAGGCCTGAGTAGGGGTCAAATTTCATGAGGTGACAAGATCACCAGGAGCTACCTGCTCACTGGGAGGCCACAGATGTGACACCCAGTCCCCTCATCCCTCAGCAAATCAAAGACACTAAAGCCAGGAGAGATGCTGCAAGGCTCCAGAGCAGGACATCCTTCACTTCCTCCCCACCCCCACTCTCAGAGAATAGTAGTAAGCAAGACCAGGAGAAAGCTGAGATCTTCTGCCTAGTATCCATCCCCATAAGTGGGACAAGTCTTTACTACAGAGTATCCATGCTGACAGTCCCGGGGAAGGGACACATCAGAAAGACCCGAGGCTGAGAAAGAGCGGCCTTCAGGAAGTAGGTGCTCTAGGTGTCTGAGGAATGGGTGAGTGCCAGGGCAGATGTGGGTATGGTGGGGAAGGTCTGTGAGGAGTGGAGGGTGGGTCTTTCCAAAGGAGATTCATAGCTTGAATCCCTGGTCTCCATTTACCCCATGGATGTGTCTGGAAGTGTCTCTGGGCCTCAGGTTCTCAACTAAGTCTCAGTGACGGAGGGATAGCACTCAGAAGGCTGAGGGCGGCAGAGTGAGGGAGTGGCTCCCCTCTCTCCTGTTTCTCCTCACAAGCTTAACAATGAAGCCCTTGGTTTCTCCTGGAGATCCAAAGAGTCTCCTCCTGGTGTGGCACAGAATGGGAGAAGATGGAGTTTGGGCATGTGTGTGCTGTGGGGGGAGGCAGGAGTGAGGACCTACCCACTCTTTTGCTCACAGCCCTGGCCGACCTCAGAGGAATTACCATGGGGATGGGAAAAGGTCATTTTAAAGGTCAGACTTGTCCACTGTGTGCCCTGCCCCCAGCCCTGGATGGACTGAGCCCAAGGAAGGTTCTAGACAAGGCTCTTTCTGGGGATGACATCCTGCCCCACATGGCTCCTTTGCCTTTCTCTTCCTCAAAGTGGGAAGGAAAAAGGGCAGGAAAAAAAAAACTTCACAATTCCCTGTCTGGCATGACTCACTTCCTCAGCCTAGAGGAACATGGCAGGTTCCAGGGCAAGGAACGATGATCTTCCAAATTTGGCAGAGACTCTGAGCAGACAAGCTGGGCCCTTCCCTGATGGGCTATGTGGTTTGGGGAAGTCACTCACCCTCTCTGAGCCCCATTAGCTTACTGTGAAGTTGGAGCTCTAATGATGTTTCCTGGTGGAGTTTTAGGAAATCTGTCATGAGACAGGTTGGTCCCCATCAAACGGAGACCCCACAAATGTGACTCAGTGGGCTCTCCTCCCTCCTCTCCTTTCTTCCCTTCTTCAAATCAGAGTCTTGTGTCGTAGTTCAAACTGGCCTAGAACTCACAGCAATTCTCCTGCCTCAGCCTCCCACCACACCAGGCCTCCCTTGTACCTTTCAAAGTTGAAATGCAAAATTTATTGTAAATTATTACAAACCCCATAACCTCTAGCACCTCTCAAACACTGAAACTGTGAAAGACAATTCTTCCATAACTTCCATAATTCATCCAACTGTAGAGATGGAATTTGATGTAGTGATTTCTGGAACAAAGTCATCTCATTCACAGAGGCTGAGCAGAGAGCATTAGCATTATATCTGTGCGTCTGTGTCTATATGTGCATCACGTGTGTGCAATGTCCTTGCAGGCCACAAGAGGGCGTTGGACCCACTGGAACTGGAGTTACAGATGGTTGAGAGCCACCATGTGGGTACTGGAAATTGATCCCAGGTCCTCTGCAAGTGCAGAAAGTGCTCTTAACCATTGAGCTATCTCTCTAGAACTTTGTTCTTTTGTTTGAGACAGGGTCTCACTATGTAGCTCTGGCAGTCCTGGAACTCACTCTGTAAGACCAGACTGGCCTTGAACTCACAGAGATCCATCTGTCCCTGTCTCTGTCTCTCGAGTGCTGAGATTAAAGGCATGAGCCACTAAGCTTGGCTCTCCAGAACTTTTAGTGTCACACACACACACACACACACACACACACACACACACCACAGTGCTTATGTGGAGGTCAGAGGACAACTTGTGGGAGTCAGTTCTTGCCTTCCACCATGTGGGTTTAAGGAATCAAACTCAGGTCACCAGACTTGGTAGAGAGTGCATTTACTGGCTGAGCCATCTTGCCACCCCTCTCTAGCATCTATCTATCTGTCTATCTACAGAATCTCACTCTGTAGAGCAGGCTGGCCTTGATCTTTCAGAGATCTGCCTGCCTCTGCCTCCTGAGTGTTGGGATGACAGGTACATTCCTGTTTTGGTGGTGCTGTGGGTGGAACCCAGCTCTTCTTGTGTTAGGGGAGAGCTCCACTATCCCTCTGCCTCTTTTAGTTCATTGACAGTGCAAAGACTCCCTCCCTCCCCCAGGTGGCAAAGGGTGGGCCAGAAGCTCCTGGTTTTGTCCTTCGTGACTCTGGACGGTCTGTGTGCACACTTGTGTGGGACTCATGAGAGAACACCAACTGCATCCACCACTCCTCCCTTGGGCCCTCCTGGACCTGAGCAGGGAGAAGAAGGAGGTGGCTGGTGACCCTGTTCAGGGACAGTGCAGGACCCTTTCTGGGCTGCTTCTGTGGGTTCTGTACTAGGGTGTCTGCCAGCTGGAAGCTGCATGGAAACTTTTGTTCAGAATGACCCCCTGTTCCTCTGGCTGCGGTTGAGAGGGAGATGGACCTGAGGGCTGCACGGCTCATTCACCAGTCCACAGGGCTCTCTGGTCTGTCATTGTGTATGCTTGCGAGATACAGTCATTGAAAACAAAACAAAGCACAACAAAAAACAGCAGGCTCTGGGCTTCTGCTCCCCAAGATATTCGAGGTGCTCCCTGGCACAGGTCAAACCACATCTCCAAAGCCACATCACTATCCAGGGCTGGGAGGGTGCTGTTGTTCCAGTGTTTGGTGCCCCAGGGCCTTTGCACCTGAGCCCAGGTTAACCTTTCTTTCTTTCTTTTCTTTTTTTTTTGGGGGGGGGGTTTGTTTGTTTTTTGTTTTTTGTTTTTTGAGACAGGGTTTCTCTGTGTAGCTTTGCGCCTTTCCTGGAACTCGCTTTGTAGACCAGACTAACCTCGAACTCACAGAGATCCACCTGCCTCTGCCTCCTGAGGGCTGTGATTAAAGGCGTGCACCACCACCGCCCGGCCAACCTTTCTTTTGTTAAGTGGAAGAAAGAAGCTGAGAAAGGGAAGGTGGAGAAAGGGGAACTCCTAGGCTCACAACCATCATCTCCAGAGCCCCTCAGGGTGCGTCCCAGTTCCCTCTCTTGACAGTAGAAGGTGTGGGCCCAGCTCAGCTGACTGCAGGTGGGGCCTAGGGAACTTTCCTTTCCTGGCTTCACTCCACCTTGACCTCTGGGGAAAGACTGGCTTGCCCTCTGGTCAAACTCGTCCCTGGGGACCACAAAAGTCCATGAGAGCACTTCGGGGGCAGGGTTCGGTGCAAAGTTCACAAGAGCTCTTCTTGGACAGGGTTGAGTGTTCTGTGTGGGATCCGTGGAGTGGCTCAAGGTCACCTGCCTGTCCCCCTACTCTTGCCTCTTGCACCTATGACCCCAGGAACATCCCCAAAGGCCCAGTATGTTCACAGGTCATGGGAGGAGGACTCCACCTGTTCCTCCACGGCCTCAGTTTACCTGGTGATCTGCCAGCTAGGTTGGATACTCTTTGGATGAACAGTGGAATTTGCCCTAGTGATAGGTGCCACAGATAAACCATGCCGCTTGACTCTACCACACAGGGTAGAGTATCTCTGTTGGCCCATTGATGGGAGCCCCATCTTCTCATGCATCCTCCTCACAGCCCTTGGTGGGCGGTGACTTGCCCCCCTTCAAGAGAAGAGGTGAAGCTCAGCGGGGAGGGACACCACTGAGCCGGTCTGGTGTCTTGGAGGCAGGATTTGAGTAAATTTGGCAAAGTGGAGTCTCACTGAGCCACGTGGGTTCTGGAAAAGCCCCTCTAGAGAGCTACAGAGATGGGTCCATAATGAACTGCTCTGTGGTTTTTGCAGAAGATTGGGGTCAAATTCCCAGCACCTACGCTAAGTGACAGCTCACAACTGTCATTTTGTCTGTCAGCTCAAAACAGACAGTCACAGGAGCCTGTGACTGTCGCTTCAGGGACTCCAGCTGTCTCTGCTGGACTCTGAGGGCACCTGCACTCACATGCACAGGCCCCCACACACATAGGTATTAAAAAAAAATAATCTGACCTGGTGCAGTGGCCTAAACCTTTTTTTTTTTTTAATTTTTTTTATTTGTTTTTTACTTTATGAGCATTAGTGTTTTGCCTGCATGTATGTCTGTGTGAGGGTGCCGGGTCCCTGGAACTGGAGTTATAGACAGTTGTGAGCTGTCATGTGGGTACTGGGAATTGAACCTGGGTCCTCTGGAAGAGCAGCCACTGCTCTTAACCGCTGAGCCATCTCTCCAGCTCCCGTGGCCTACACCTTTAATCCCAGCACCCAGGACACAGAGGCAGGAGGATCTCTGTGATTGCTGGTTAGCCTGGTCTACACAGTGAGACCCTGTCTGAGAGAAACAAACAAACAAACAAACAAAAACAACCTTTTTCTTCCAGAACCTGGCCTGACATCCCACTGCCCTGCCTCACTGGAGCCTCGGAGACTCAGGAGGCCTTGCTATGTGACAGACACTCCATTTCACACCTTGAGTAAGGCCCTGGCCTCTCTGTCCTCCTCAGGGAAGGGGTTACATTCTCACTTCCTCATAACCATATTCTAGAAAGAAGGGGAACCACCTAGCGCCCACCCCCCAAAACCTGGGCCACTAAGGACCAGCCACTGCTCTGAAGCCAGCTCCTTAGGTTCTCAGGACCTGGCCAGCCCTCCTAGGCTTCCTCCTCTCTGACGTCAGCCTGTAGAGCTAGGGACACTGGCCCCATGAAGCAGTCCGAAGGCCATTCCTGGGCCCCTGGCCTGGGTGACAAGCAGCCTCTGCCTCCTGCTTGCTGACAGGCCACACGTCTGCTCTAAGCCCGCATGCGATGCCGTCTAAGCCAGGGCAGACCCGGCTGCTATTTTGGGGTCTTCTTTCAACTATTTTGGCAAAGACCAAATGGCAGCCTCCTTTAAAATAGCTGCTCTGAGCCCAGGGGTCACCCCCCAGGAACCAGGTTGCCCAGGCTGGGTGGCTTCTCAGCCACTCATTTGAGTTAAATGCAGACCCAGCATCTGGAGCTCTGAGCGACTCATGGAAATCCTGACAGCAAAACCATCGCCAAACCAAAATAAAGCCTTGCTGGCCCTGACGGCTCTTAGAGGAGGCTCAGCCATACAGTCGCTCCTGTGTCCTTGGGAAATCACCGGGGCAGCTGGTGGAGGTGGCCAGAATGTCCGGGAGACTTGTCTCTGGCCTCCAAGCTGATCACACATGCGTAGGTCCCTTGTGAACTTCTGTCTGTGGACAAATGTGTCCTGCTCAGAGATGGGCCAGGAACCTCTGAGATCAGAGAGTCCTAGAAAGAGCAAACCAGGCTCCCCCAATGCAATGTCAATCGAACTAAGGCTGTAGAATTTGCTAAGATGTTGACTACTGCAGACCTGGTCCTGAACACTGGCCATCTGTCCCCTAGGCTGCCCTCCTTTAGTGAAGGCAGTGACATGGCCCATGATGCTCTGCTACCTTTCTTCATATTCTGGCCCCTTCATGATCTGTCTACACATATGGGACTGACCTAGGGCAGACATGAGCTCTTGGAGCCCTGCCTTAGTTCTGTGAGCTTCCAAGAGGCCCCCAGGGTGGCAGTGGGTTGGGACATCCACCTACCCACAGGAGCCCTGAGATAATTTTCTTTTATGTCTTGGGCCTGCCATGGTATCAGGCCAAGAATCTGGGGAATATTTGACTGGAAGCTCACTTAGCCATTCAACAAACACTGGCTGCTCTTCTATTTATTTATTTTTAAAGGTTGATTTTATTATTTTTATTTATATTATATGTATGTGTGCATGTTTGTATGTGTATATGTGCACAGGTGTTCAGGTGCCTGTACAGGCCAGAAGGTGTTGGATTCCCTGGAGCTGGAGTTACAGGTAACTGAGCTATTTGACCTTGGTGCTGGGAACTCTTGGCCCCTTTAACCGTGGAGCCTCCTCTCCAGCCTCCCACTGGCCCACTTTTTCAATTTAAACATAGAGTCTCAAGCAGCCCAGGCTGGCCTCAAATTCACTATATAAGGCAGGATGATTTTGACCCTCTGATCCTTGTACCTCCATCTCCAGGGTGCTCAGATGAAAGATGTGTGTCTCCACGCCAGGCTTTGCCCACCTCTTATAGATTATAGAGGAGTTCTTGTAAGAGAACAGGGAAACTGAGGCACACTGAGACTGGTCACAGGTAAATTAAACTAATACAATGTCAGCCAATAAGATGCGTTGTTGGCACAGGAAGGTCAAACAGGCTCCCATCTGCAATCTCAGCCTCAGAAAGTTGAGGCAGAAGGATTACTGTGAGTTGGCCAGCCTGGGATACACAGTGAGACCCTGTCTCAAAACAAACAAACAAAAAGACATATACTCTCCTGTCCTACCCAGTGTGTCACCTGCAGACCCTCTGATGGGCTCTGGGGCCTAAAAGGCGAACCCCGTTGGTGTTTATGTTCCTTTGCTCTGCAGGGATCAGGGAGGCAGCAAGAGCAGATCAGCCATGAGCCACCAGGCAGCTTGTGGGGAGCAGGGTATGGGGCGGGCTCTGTACCTGACCTCTAGCTCTGATCACACTGGGGACAAAACACTGAGACAGGCCAGGCCTGTCTGCTTGTTGCCAGGGCCTCTGCTAGGGCCTTCCCACCCCCAGGGCCTTTGCTGTCCCTGCTATGTCACTTGAAGTTTGCATGATACAGTTTAAAGGCATCTTGCAGTTTTACCTCTCTTGCTGATGTAGGGATGGCGTGGGCCACACTGCTCTGACCTTCCCTCTCCACTGGGTTCATGGAGTTGGTGCTTAGGGGAGGGGAAGGAGCAGAGCAGGAGTGGGTGGACATTATGTGTGGCAGTGTGTAGGCCTACTCCACTGTAGCAAGTCTTTTTCTGTCCCGCCAGCCAACTCCCAAATAATGACACAGAGACTTCTTATTAATTATGAAAGCTTGGCCTATAGCTTAGGCTTGTTTCTAACTAACTCTTATAACTTAAATTAACCCACTTATATTCTATCACATGGCATTACCTCTCTTCCATTTTGTATCTCCTGTTTCCTCTCTATGTCTCCTGGCTTCTTCTGCGTTCCTAGATTCCTCCTGTTCCTTTCACTCTCTGCCTGGAAGTCCCGCCTATACATCCTGTCTAGGTATTGACCATTCAGCTTTTTATTACACCAATCACAGCAGTGTACATTTTCACACAGTGTATAAATATCTCACAATATTCCCTCTTTTTGTCTAAATAAAAAGGAAAGGTTTTAATTCTAACATAGTAAAACTATATACAATAAAAACAATGATTAGGTAAGAATTACATTTACAATGTCCTGTCTATCTGTATTTGATAAATTTAGAGAAAAATTTTTTTTTTTTTGGTTTTTCGAGACAGGGTTTCTCTGTGTAGCTTTGCGCCTTTCCTGGAACTCACTTGGTAGCCCAGGCTGGCCTCGAACTCACAGAGATCCGCCTGGCTCTGCCTCCCGAGTGCTGGGATTAAAGGCGTGCGCCACCACCGTCCGGCTGGAATGTACAGTGTGCACAAGTCAGTTAAAGATGATTTTTTTGTTCTGTGTTTGAGCAGGTAAAAGTCATCTGTTAACTTTTTAAGTCTGTTGGACTGTATAACCAAACTATAATATAACTCTCCATTCATGCCATGTGAAAGGATGGCATGTAATAGTAAATCATGAAACTCTGAAGCTAACAAGATTTATCATGTCTTATCCAGCCTCAAAGCTGTTCCCATAGTAGAGGGATCAGCATATACATCACCTGTCCTGTAGTCTTTCTTGAATTTTTTTTTCCATGTCTGTAGTCAAGATTTTCAGGAGGTCTACTCCAATCAAACTGATCTTTATTAATTTTGAAGAGAACCATAACTCTTTGTTTCCTAAGGAAACAAAGGCATAATCTTTCCCCCAACACAACATATTTTCTGACTTCCATTTTGAAGTTAAGACATTTTTAAAATATATAGGTTGGTTTAATTTAGCAGTTTCCATAATCCAATGTCTCTCAGCAGCTACTGATTTTTGTATATTAGTATTTAAAAAATTCAAAGTCAACAAAGCACCGTACAGGATCCAGACACCCTGTATATTCCCCATCCTTATGTGGCTTATTCTTTCTATATTATTTTACTCTCTCTTTAAAGACTTATTTTATTATTATTATTTTTTTTAAAGATTTATTTATTTATTATGTATACAGTGTTCTGTCTGCACATATCGCCGCAGGCCAGAAGAGGGCGCCAGATCTCATTACAGATGTTTATGAGCCACCATGTGGTTGCTGGGAATTGAACCTAGGACCTTTGGAAGAGCAAGCTTTGCTCTTAACCGCTGAGCCATCTCTCCAGCCCTTATTTTATTATTTTTAAACTATTTTTTTTCTGTGACTGTCTGTGCTCATTTCTTACATATCTGTTTAAAGGTTTTCTCAATCTGAACCACTTTACCGCTTTACTTAGATAGTTTACAAATATCCCACAATACCCCACTGTCTGGGAGACAGCTTCAACTGATGCTGGAGTGCCAGCCATAAATCACTGTCTCCCAGTGGGCTCAGAAACTGAACACAGTAAGACAACTGGAGTCTAAGCAGCCATTTTGTACCACAACTGAGCAGATGCATTATTACATGACAAATAGGGAGGAAGAAGGTGGGGATCTCCTGGGTGCCTGATGGGGCGGGGGTGGGGGGCAGGTGGAGAGGTCTCACCCCAGGGGCCTCTCAGACCCAGCCTCCTGCCTGAGCCCATCCCAATGCCCATCTGCTAATGGAGATCACTGTGGCCAAGCTTGAGGGTCACCAGGAGAACCCACAAGATGATGGGTACAAAGCTCCCAGTTCATGTGAAAGCTCTTGGTGTGCCCACTGAGTTCATGAGCATTAGTACACTTTAAATTAGGGATTCCTAGCTGGGTGTGGTGGTCAACTCCTTTAATACCAGCCCCTGGGAGGCAGAGACAGGTGGACATCTATGAGTTTAAGGCCAGTCCTATCTACATAGCAAAGTTCCAGCTATGTACTACATAGTGAGCCAGCCAGGACTACATAGTGAGACCCTGTATTAAAAAACAAATAGAAAGGGGCTGGAGAGATGGCTTATTAGTTAAGAGCACTTAAAAAAAGATAAATAAATAATAAATAAAAATAAAAATAAAATAGGGGTTCCTGGCTAGAAAGGCTGGCAGGCATTGCCAGGCAGTCCAGGACCCTGGCATTATACCTAGGTCATCTGGAAAGCAGAGCCTTGCTAGTATTTGAGAGTCACTGTTGGTTGGTTGGCTTGATACAGATCTTGCTTTGCAGTCCACGCTGACCTCAAACTTGCCATCCTCCTGCCTCAGCCTTCTGAGTGATGATAAGCCTGTACTACCATGTGTGACTAGACCCCTGGTTTAAATCCAGGGTCCTAGGCAGGAAACTGAGTGCCATGTGAGCCACTGTGAGCCAGCAGGGTCTACACCCCACAGGTGGGCCTGACCACAGCCCTCCCCTTCCCCATCTCGGGCAAACAGTTTCTTCTCCCTGAGCCTTGGCTCCTCTTCTGTCACATGGGGGAAACTGAGGCAGTCAGTCATCATGGCATGGCATGGAAAATGTTTCCATCCCCACTGCTCTTCCAGTCTCATCAGCCACATCAACCACCTCACACTTTGTGGCAAGAGTGGACCCCTACTGTATCCCTGACCTGGCCTCCTGCCTACTGCACCTGCCTTACCAGGTCCTGCTCCTGTGGATACATCCTGAGCCTGCTGGGATAGCCTAGCACGACCCACCCTGGTAGCCCTTCTTGCAGAGACCCCACCAGAGTCCTCATCTGGAAACAGTGGACCCCCACCCCCAGTCAGTCCACACCTGAGATCATTTCCTGAGACCACTGCCACCTGCTGGCAGGTAGTGGTACTGCATAAGTTGGCCCTGATCCTACAGCAATCACAGGAAGACCTGGGGGCCCTACAATTACCTCAGACCTACCCAGATGTAACTCAGGAAACTCTCAACTCAGCCAGGCCTGAGGGCTCACCCCTGTCATTCCAACACTCTGGAGGTAGAGGCAGGAGGATGGCCAAAATTCCAGACCAGCCTGGGTTAGAGTCCCAGCATCAGGTTCCATCAAAACAACCTGCACAGTTCCCTTGTCTGAGGTGGGACCTTGAAGACTTTGTGTTCAGCATGTTGCCCTGTCACTGATGCCCTTTCTAAAATAGTTTCTTCACCTGGAGAGGGCCCTACCCACATACAGTCTCCTGGCTCCCTGTTGTGAACACTGCCGGGACACGTGTGGGTGTCTGTGTGGACCTGGGTCTTGTCTCCTGGCAAAGCTCTGGAGCAGTCTCAGAATTGCACACAGCTCTGGCCTGTTTGTTATTTGTTTTCCTTTTTTGTTTTGTTTTTGAGACAGGGTCTTTCTACACAGCCCTGGCTGTCCTGGACCTCACTGTGTAGACTAGGTTGGCCTCAAACTCACAGAGATACTCCTGTCTCTGCCTCTCAACTATTGGGATTAAAGGTGCGAACCACCACACCCAGCTCAGCTCTGTGGTTTTAAGAGCTGCAGGCTCTTGCCACTGGGCTCCACTGCCTTGTCTACCCTCTTCACACCACGCAGGTAGCAGGACAGGCCTTGGAGTTCCCAGATCTTGGAACCAGCCCCAGTATGTCCCTTACTGGCTGTGTGGCCTCAGGAAAACCACATACCCTCTCTGAGAAGGTTTTTTCATCAGCAAAAGGCCTCTAGTGACAGAAAGCAGCGGCTGAGTGTGTTCTACCTTTGTGCCCACTGTCCACGCTCGAGTGTGTTCCACCTTTGTGCCCACTGTCCATGCTTGAGTGTGTTCCACCTTCATGTCCACTGTCCACGCTTGAGTGTGTTCCACCTTCGTGCCCACTGTCCACGCTCGAGTGAGTCTGTTCCACCTTCACATCCACTGTCCATGCTCGAGTGTGTTCCACCTTCATGTCCACTGTCCACGCTCGAGTGTGTTCCACCTTCACACCCACTGTCCACGCGCGAGTGTGTTCCACCTTCACGCCCACTGTCCATGCTCGAGTGTGTTCCACCTTCATGTCCACTGTCCACGCTCGAGTGTGTTCCACCTTCACGCCCACTGTCCACGCTCGAGTGTGTTCCACCTTCATGCCCACTGTCCATGCTCGAGTGTGTTCCACCTTCACGTCCACTGTCCACGCTCGAGTGTGTTCCACCTTCATGTCCACTGTCCACGCTCGAGTGAGTGTGTTCCACCTTCACACCCACTGTCCACGCTCGAGTGAGTGTGTTCCACCTTCATGTCCACTGTCCACGCGCGAGTGTGTTCCACCTTCACACCCACTGTCCACGCTCGAGTGTGTTCCACCTTCATGTCCACTGTCCACGCTTGAGTGTGTTCCACCTTCACACCCACTGTCCACGCTCGAGTGTGTTCCACCTTCGTGCCCACTGTCCACGCTCGAGTGAGTCTGTTCCACCTTCATGTCCACTGTCCACGCTCGAGTGAGTTCCACCTTCGTGCCCACTGTCCACACTCGAGTGAGTCTGTTCCACCTTCATGCCCACTGTCCACACTTGAGTGAGTGTGTTCCTGTTCCACCTTCACGCCCACTGTCCACGCTCGAGTGTCTAGATCGTGTCACAAGTTCCAGGTTTGGGGGCACAGACTGTAAGTCCCAGGGGCTCAGTAATTAAACAGCCCAGTGTCTCCCCTTGGTGGGCAAGTGGCAGAGGATGGCCACAAGTGAGTAATTAGAGAAAGAAAATTGCAAGGCTCTATGGGAAAAATTCTAGGGCAGGAGTGGCCATGGGAAGACACTCTCAGTAGTGAATATTGAGATGGGGCCATCTGGGGACAAGCAGAGGGTAGAGTGCCCTCGGCACGTGCAAAGGAGCTTGGGAACGAAGTGTGGCTGGAGTGGTGAAGGTTAGCAAGGGCCAGGGTTCATGAGGCAAGGGTGAGGGGGGGACCAAAGAGGTGCTGGTGCCCATCCTGGGGGAAGAGGTGGCCTTGTTGTAAGCCCTTGGGTGCAGCTGGATTGACGTGTTCTCCCCCACTTTCTCTTCTCTCTCTCTTACCTCTCACCTCCCTTTGTCTCCCTCCGTGTGTGTGTGTGTGTGTGTGTGTGCGCGCGCGCGCGCTTGCCTGTGCACACACGGAAGCCAGCCGTGAACTCCAGTGTGTCTCCCTCTATCACTCTCCACTTTTTTTTTTCAAATTAAGATAGGTTCCCTCTACACAGCCCTGGCAGGTCTAGAACTCTCTACGTAGGCTGGGCTAGCCTCGAACTCACAACTCACAGAGATCCTCTGCCTTCTGAGTGGTGAGATCCACCTTAATTTTTGACACAGGTTCTCTGTGAACCTAGAGTTGAGTCCACTGATTCAGCCAGGCTGGACAGCCAGCCCAGGAGATGCTCCTGTCAGTCTCCTTAGCATAGAATTGGGGTTACAGGGGTACCACAGTGCTATCCTTTTACATGGGTATTGGGGATTCGAACTCAGGTCCTTAACCTTGTACAGCAAACACTTCACTCTCTGAGCCATCTCCCTGCTCCTCCCCCCAATTCCAATTCCTTTCTTTCTTAGGTCTCATGGAGCCCAGGCTGACCTCAGACTCACTGCGTAGCTAAGGATGACCTTGGATTCTGATCCTCCTGCCTCCACCTCTTGAATGCTGGGCTCTCAGCTGTACACCACCACACCAGTTTACGTGGTGCTGAGGATGGAAGCCAGCCCTGCTTCACCCATGACAGGCAAACATTCTGCCCACTGAGCTGCATCTCGGCTCTGCTGCCCAGCCACTCCTGCCAGGCCTCTGGTGGACAGTTCAGTGACACTCAGCCATCCCTGCATCTATCTGCAGAACTATCTCCTTTCCCCAGAACAGAGTTTTGTCCCCATCAAACACATCCCCTACCCTCTCCCAACTCCTGGCACCTTCATCCCACTTGTCTCTGTAGATCTGACATCTCGAACACGTGGCCTGGGACCCACTTATGTCACTCAGCATCAAGCCTTCATTCAGAATTTTCTGCCCTTTTTAAGGCAGAGTAATATTCTGCAGGCATCTGGCTGCATTTTGTCTGTTTGGGGATGGAAACTCTGGTTGTGCCCCCTCGGGGCCTCAGTGAGTGATGCTTTGAGTCCAGGTGTGTCAACCTGGGCTGGAGTCCTGCTCTCCTCACTCCTTTGTTTGATACTCCCTGAAAGTCTCGATGATTACTCTGGGCCCAGCTTTGTGTTCTCGGAGCCGCCACCGTGGTCCTCATGACAGCTGCATCATCAAATGTCGACTCCTGACAGGTGTTTGACCTCTCTGGGAAAATCCCCAAGGAGACCTTACTCACGGACCCTGAGTTCCCTGCAGGATGCAGGAGCAGGCAGCGGGAATGGGGGGAGGGGCTGTTCTTACCATCACCACTCACCACACACACACACACACACACACACACACACACACACACACACCCCGCCCCGCCACTTTTCTTCTGGGGTTCTGACCTATTCCAGTCTCCCCCATGTGGAAGGAAATGCAGCTTCCTCACATACCCGTGCTACCCCTAGGCTGAGGCCTCTGACTCCCAGGAGTTAGGGTGACTTTGAACCTGGGAGCTGATTTGCCCATCTCTGCAATCGTCAGTATGGGATCTTCTTCTTTTTAGGGTCACCCAAGGCCAGGCAGCCAGGCCTGGAGCAAATGTCACAGTTGCATGGCGTGTGGTTCAATGGCCTGTGTGGCATGCTCTAGACCCCAGATCCTATCCGTAGCACCCCAAAACACACACTCACACCACACACACACACACACACACACACACAATCACAACCAACCAACCAAACAAACAAACAAACAAAAGAGAAACAAACAAAATATCACCAACCTGGTGGTGGCTTAAACAGCAGAAATGTATTATGTCACAGGCCAAAGGCCAGAAGTCCAAGGTCATGGAGTGGGCGAGGCTAGCTCCTCCTGAGGGTTCAAGGCTCTCTTGCAGTGCCTCCTGAGCTGCTGGGGCTCTGGCAGCCTCCAGCTGCTTAGCTGTGGATGCTTCACCCTGACTCAGCCCCCAGGTCCACACATATTCTCACCAGTGGGATTCTCTGAGTGTCTTTGTGTGCCTCCCCATGGGTCTCCTCTGGGTGTGTCCCCTACCCCCATACCACCTATGGCCAAATCTCTCCATCAGGACCCTAATGGCTTGGGGTGGTGCCTTCCCTGAGCCTGCATGACTTCCTATAAGCAGCACGCATCTAGTACAACCCCTCTTAGAAAAGGCTTTGTTGTGTCAACCAGGGTCAGGTGGTCAGGATCCGGACTGAGCAGGACATGAATGTACTCTTCCCTCCCTCCTAACCCAGGCCTGGTGTGAAGCCACTGGCCTCTCAAGGGCAGGGGACAGACCCTTGAGAAGACGGTCAGCTGCAGAAGTGGCCCAGACTCCTTTGGGTCAGTTGTAAATAGTAGCCAACAGACACTCCCCCATCCTCCCACCCCTCCCCAGGGGCTGCTGAGGTGCCTAGCTCATGCTGGGAAAAGTAAGCCCTGTCACCACTGTCACCCTGGATGCCAGTTCAGGTCTGGGGACAGGGGCCTGCTGAGGGGCTGGAGCTGTATCTACCTGTGCTCATGCTGGGGTCAGCTCCATAACAAACTTCTCTCAGAAAGATACAGAGCTGAGCCTGGTGAAAGCCTGGAGCCCTGGAGGTGGGTAGCAAGAACGAAGGGAGGAAGCGACCTCTGCCTGAAGTGCTTCACCTGCTAAAAACAGTCCCCAGTTTTTAGCATCACTTCTAGGGTAGGATGCTTCCTTTCCATGGCCAACCTGACTGGATTCACAATCACTTAGGAGACACACCTCTGCGCTTGTCTGTGAGGGTTTCCAGAAAGGTTTAGCTGAGGGGAGACCCACTCTGAATGTGGGTGGCACCATCCCATGGGCTGGGATCCCAGATTGAATACAAAGAAGAGAGAGTGAGCTAAGTACCAGCCTTCCTCTCTCTCTGCCCCTTGACTGGGGATGCCATGTGACCAGCTGCCTTGGGTCCTGTTGCCATGGCTTCCCCACTGTGATGGACTGTACCCTCGAACCATGAGCCTAAAAGGAGAAAGAGCCAAGCACCTCATCTCTCTCTCTGATGAGCCCCAGCATCCCCCTCTCTGCTTCCTGCTCCATGGAGATGTGAGCAGGCTGCCGCACGCTTCTGCCGCCACAGCCTTGGTCTGCTCTCATCACCACACCTTCCCCTCACGTGAGGGACTGTGTTCTTCAGACTGTGAGCCAAAGTAAATCCCTTCTCCCATATGAAGCGTCTTGTCTGGTGTTTGGTCACATCAACAAGGAAATTAACGCAAGGGAGGGAGGGGATCTTAAAACCGAGCAAACCCCTTTTCTCCTCTCGATCAACACAGACTATACACTCGGAAACACACTTCACACATACACGGAAGCCGGGAAGTCAGAAGTCCAGGGTCAGTGTGTGTGCATGCCTCGTACACACACATCCTCTTGGGAATACAGCAACACTCTTCTACACACACTTGTGGATATTTGCAAACACAAGAACTCATGAACACATGCACATGCATGCATGCAGCACCTCAGCCCTTTCTCTGTACATAGCCTGCTGACACATTGTAGTGAAGCCTGCAGACCACTGCCTTCCCCACCCTCAGCAGAAGTCTCAGTTGGAGCCTCAAGGTATCCTCATCTGTATCCCAGCTGTTAAATAGCAAGACGGGGTGACACATTTAATGTTTGAATCATAGCTCCTTCCACTGTCCACTGCCTCAGGTTGCCAGGACTGCCTGCCACTGGCTGGGCTCCACCAGGGCTTTGGGTCACCCCTGCAATAAAAGTTCCCTCCCATGTAATCCCACATATATCTTGAACTTCGAGTCTTCCAGGGCCTTTGACTTAAGCCCCTCAGTGGCTGGCACTTGCTCTTTGAAAGCCACCAAGGACAAGCAAGTTCTTGGTCCCCCGAGCAGCCAACCCAGTGACAAGAGTGTGGAGGCCAGATCTCCAAGAGGATGATCCTGGGTGCCTGTGGGGGTTGACCTCAGAGAGTTCTTAGGGTGGCCACTCAGGCCACAGCCAGTTCACCTGTCTCCCGATGGGTGCCTGGAGTGGCCCTAGGAGACAAGGGTTCCGTCTTGCCATGGTCTCCTGGGCTCTGCTTCTTCTGCCGCCGTTGTCTGGGCTGGATGCCCTCTCCTGGGGCTCGTGGCTGGCTGCTCTGCAGCTGCCGCACCATCTCATGGTCCTTGTGGCCCAGCACTCGGGGCAGGAAGAGGGAGGACTTCTGTGTGCGGCGGGTCTTGAAGCCCCTGCGTGGCCGACCCTTGCCATTCACAGACACGTACCAAGGTCTCTGGGCACCAGGTTGCCGCCGAGCCCCCGGCCCACTGGGCCCTGTGCGATACAGGCGGGAGGCATACGTATTGTAGCCCAGCTCATGGATCCGCTCCACGAACTCGCACTCTGCGTTGTAGTGCTCCTGTGGGACAGAGGCCACAGATAACAGCCATGGAGGCCATGTTGTCAACAGGACCATACCTCCCCAATGCCTCCTACCCTCCTGAGGCTGCCTGGACCAGCTGTCCACACTTGCCAATGTCTATGCAGCCTAGCCAGCCTACCTTTCCCAAGACTATTCCCTGCTCCAAGTGACTTCCCTCCACTAACCCTCCTGAGGACGAAGGGCAGTTTCCCCCTTTTGCTGTAGCCCTGCACTGGGCTCAGTGCTTGGAGTGTGGTAGATAGAGCATGATGGGGGTGGTTGAATGGGTGTGTTGGTGAGTGGATGGATAGGTGGATGGATGGGTAATAGATGGGTAGATGGATGAGTGTTGGGTGAATAGATGCGTGGGTGTGTGGGTGGGTAGATGGATGGATGGATGGGTGGGTGGCTAGATAATTGGTACATAGGTGGATGGATGGACAGATGATGGGTTGAATGGTTAGGTGGGTGGATGATAGATGTCTGGTTGGATAGATGGTTGGGTGGGTGGATGGGTGCATAGGTAGAAGGATGGATGAGTGGATAGATAGCTGGCTGAGTGGATGAGTGGATGGATGGATAGATGGATAGATGGATGGGTGGATGGTAGACAATGAACAGACTGGCTGGAGGGCAGAGAAGCTACAGGCCAGTCATCCAATCCCAAGGCTGTTGCAGCTCCAGGTGGGAAGGGACAAGGCCTGTGTGACCAGGTGCTGCTTCTGGGATTAGGCAGCAGGAGGTGAGGTGAGGTGTGTGTTGAAGACAGCAACTCAAGGAGCACACCTGAGGACGTGGAGATGGATTGGATCTGGGGATAAGAGAGGAGGGGGTCCATCATGGCTCCTGGTTGACTCAGCTGGCATCAGTGACTCAGCTGAGACCATGAGCAGGAGTGAAGGGTGTGCTGATTTCAGTGTGTGTCGGGGGAAGGATGCTGCATTCTGCCTGCTCCTGTAGCACTGGAAGTTCTGGGCAGCTGTGATCTATGACTTAGGGAGATGGAGACTGATTGTGGGGTTGTCACTGGCCCGTGGATGCAGCACATGGGCCAACACTCTGGGCACTCAGGGAGCCAGGGACAGGCCTGCAGGAGAAGCCTTAGAGGCCAGCTGGCAGCTGAAAGAAGCTGGGGCCTTATACTCAGGTCTGTCTGCAAGTTTATGAGACCATCTCTGATGGGGTCTCTGGAAAGTGCTACTCCATCCAGCTGGACCCCTGACCTCACCATCCCCTGCTCCCCTGAAGCCAGGAAACCACAGTCATGTCCCCACCCCACTATGCTCTTCCCTGTGGGCAGGAAGACACGAACTGTCACTGAGGACACCTGAGAGCTCAGCTCATGGCAGAGTTTCTGGGGGAGGGCCAGGATCATATGTAAAGTCAGCTGAGTTCACTCCCACTAGAGTGGGACAGAATGCAGGGTCCAAGAGGTGGGGAAATCAATCCCCAGCCCAGCTCTGCAGCGGCTGGGACCCATTGCTCGGCCAAGGGTGTGTGTCCATCACCCCTCAGGAGTGTGGAGGCACCTGAGCATCTGCTGCCAGGTGGCCCCAGGGAATGCCCTGTTTCCTCCCCCAGTGCTGGGATGACCAGACAATACTTTGGCCAGTTTTGATACATGGGTGCTGGGGACCCACTCAGGTCCTCAGGCTGACTGCCATTTCTCCAGCCCTTCAGTCCCCTCCTGTCAGACAGCTCTTGCCTTCCCAACCTGAGAACAGGCCAAGCACCCATCTTCTTCCTTCCACAGATGCAGGGCAGGATTGCTCTGACCTCCCCTCCCTCACGTGCCCAGCTATCTTGGGACCCTGCTGCCATGCTCTCCTATCTCCACCAGTGTGACTCAGAGAAAGAGACTGACTTCAGACCGGTTGGACAGGCATTCAAAAGCCCAGGGATCTGGACCAGCTTGAATCTGGCATGACCTAGGGCCAAGCATTCTACTGCTCATGTCCCTTCTGGCCCCCAACCAGATGTTCAAGCCAGATGGCTATTCCATCAGTACCTGCCCACTAGTGATGGGACTCACCGAAGCGTACAGCCGTCCTCTCTTGTTCATGGCCAGGTACCGCCCAGAGAAGAGCCCTTTGATGGCCACCACGCCCACTTCCACCGCAGTAATCTCCAGAATGCCTGGAAAGAGTCAGGAAGGATCCGTCACCTGCCCTGCCTGAGCAGAACCTCAGCCTGTGCTAACACTCACCAGCTTAGGAAGCTGGGACAGGAGGGCAGCCACGACCAGCAGGTCATGGTGGAGGGGTTGGAAGTCCTGGTAGGAAGAAAGCATTAGATAGGAGGTGAAGAAGGGGACATTCAGCCACTGTGCCAAAGACATTAATCCTAAACCCAGAAGAAGACACAATGGGGGTGTTCTGCCCCTGTTAGGCACTTTGGGTGCAACACAGGCAGACAGACTCAGTCTGTATTCGGTGCGTTCTTGTGAATCGGCTTGCTCTAGCAAGCTGAGGCTGAGGACAAGTGACTTGTCCAAGGCCACACATAATGGTTCGTGGGATCCAAACCCCGGGGCAGATGGAGCTCCAGAAGAGGAGGTGTCTGAGACTCCTGTGGAAGCCAGTGCTTAATGCAGTCTAGCCAGAGTGCTACCTCCACTGGCAGGCAAAGGATTCAAATACAAGTGCTGAAAAGTAGTCTGGGGCAGAAGCGCCTAGGTTCGGAGGGAAGGTGCCCGGAGCTCACCCAGGCCAAGAGTAGGTACAAAATTAACAGTCCCCGAGCCCAGATGGCAGAGTAGCCGCCAAGACTGACCACCTGAGTTCGATTCCCGGACCCACATGGTGAAAGTGGAGAACCATCTCCAGCAAGTGTCTAACGACCTCCATACGTACATCGTGTACGTGGCACACAAATTAAATGTGAAACCAACCAAACAAAAAATCCTCCAAGCGCCTTTCCCGTGAACAGGATAGTGCTTTTGGGAGGGGAGGCCAATGTCCGTTGGAACAGTGGGTCGAGGACTCACTCCCTTTCCAGGGAGCGCATCTGTGGCGCCCGCCCGGGACCTAGCATAGTCCAGATAACCAGGACCAGTTGAGGTTCTACGGTAGCCACGGTTTGGAGGGGTGCAGGGTGCGGCTTCTAGAGCTGGCGCCAGAAGAGCACCAGCCTGGGTGCTCCCAGGGGCGAGTGTGAAAGTGCCCCTCCTCTGCATCTGGGGCCGCCCCGACCAGGCAATTGGGGAGGGGGTGTGCGTGAGGAGCCCCGCGCTTCAGGCCAGGCAGGGGCTGGTCCCCAGGACGCCCCCGCGGGGCTGCGGCTTTAAAGGAGGAAGCTGCGGTTCCTGCAGCCGCCCGCGCCCCCCGCTCAGCTTCCTGCGCCCCGGGCGCGGTGAGCTCTGCAAGGCCTCCCTCCCACGCGGCGCTCAACGCTCCGGGTCGAGCTCGGCTCACGTGTACCGCACCCACCGAGCCAAACCCTGCAGGAATCGAGAACCGGTGCTGGGTTTGGTCTAGCAGAGCGCGGGCCGTGAGTGCATGCCAGCTGCATCCAAAACACGCGGGGACGCCTGTCCTGTCGCTCGCTCGCCTGCAGGGCGCAGAACGAGGGGCAAGCCCGTCGCCGGACGCCGCGTCGCGGAAACTGAGCTCTGCCCAGGGGAGTGTCCTTGGAACATCGTCTAAGAGCAAGGAGGACGGCAGGGACTGGCCATGCTCCCCGGGGTCGTCAAAACAATAAAGAGGGCGATAAATCCTTGTCCAGAGGCTTTTCACTGAGAAATACAAATGTGTCAGAACCGTGGTCGCCTCCCGCGCAGTCCCTAGGGGAGCGTGACGGGCGAGGCATGTCGCTGGGATCCGTAGCTGGGGCCGAGGCATCGTCTTCGGACCAACCTCATCTCTGCTCCCACCTGGGACGCCGCGACAGGGGGTCGAGCCCGCCAGTCCCTCCCGCCCACCTCTGGCTGGACACTCACTGTAGGCGCTGTTCTCCAGGCTGCCGTTCACGCGGCCGCTGGGGTGCAGCTGGAGGTGGTACTTGGTGGCGCAGTAGAGCTTGCGGCGCCGGGGCGCCCCGCCGAGGTGCTCGTAGACGCCGCCACGGCCGCCTGCATCGCGCCGCAGCCGCGTCCCGGGCCCCGTCGCGGGCCAGCCGGGTTCCAGCAAGCTGAGCAGCAGAAGCCAGATCAGGCCCATCCCGGCATCGCGCCCGCCGGCGGCGGCGGCTGCGCCAGCGCGGGGCTCACGGAAGGCGCGGCGCTGGGAGCACACGCCCGCGAGCCAGGCCGTGCGGACTGCGGCTGGGAGGGAGAGAGAGGGAGAGGAGGACTGAGAAGAGGTGGGGGACAGGGGAGGGAGGAAGTCAAGGAGGGAGGAGAGACAAGGAGAGATGGGGAGAAAGTGGAGATGGAGAAAGGATCCGGTGGAGAGAGGGAAAGAGGGATGGGGAGAAGATGCGGAGAAAGGAGGGGAAGGTGGAGAGAGAAGACTTCGAATTTTCACCCAGGAATGGGGGCAGTGTTCCCTTGCCGCACACCGCTCTGAAGAAAGGGCGCTTGGCAACAAAAGGCAGCCGTGGTCCCCGGCAGGGGCGCGGGGCTCAGGCCGGGCGTCGCCTGCTCACAGCGCCCCGGCCAGCGCCGTCGGGCAGCCGTTCCTCTACCGCGCGCCCTGCGCCCCCTCCCGCCTCTGAAAGGTCCCCGCCCCGCCCCCGCCCCCAGACCAATTATGCCTCGGAAAATTATAGAGCGAGGCCTAAAGGCAGCCGCCCCAGGCCCTGTCACCCCCTCCCGCCTTACATCAATCCTGGGTGCACAATGGGACCGCGGATGACTGATGTCTGCGCAAACAACTTGCGGGGAAGTCTAGTTGACAAACGCTCCTGAAAGGCGGCGCCTAATCCAGAGCGATTGCGGAGGGCGGTGCGTGGGGAACCCGGGGTTGGGTCTGTGCAGGTCGCTGCTCTCATATGAGCCGCCGAGCTGGCCTCAGCTGCCCAGTCTTGTGGCCCAAGGGCCCAAAGGACTCTTTGTGTTGTAGTTTCCTACCTGACCGGAAGGCACCAAGGGAAGTATGCACACCTTTAACAGGGGTGATCTCTCCCAACGGTGGTCCTGAGAGGGGATTGGGCAGATAGGAGCAGGGATAATAGAGTCAGAGAGCCCTAGAGCCTAGAGTCCTGGAGGCGCAGGCAGAGACAGAAATGGGAGTTGGGGAGGCAGGTGACAAATCCACTTGAAGAGATAGAGAGATGGGAGAGGTGGAGAAATGCCTAGATGCAGATGAGCAAAAGAAGAGAATCGGGAGAAGGTGCCACAAAGGACCTCAGCATACCCACCTGGCAGACTGAGTAGGAGTCTAGGCTCAGCTTCCTGGGCCCTGGGCTCTTGATTTCAGTTGCCTATCTGCTAGGGGCCTCAGAGAAGGACTTCCCGTGGTGTCAGAAAAGCTCTCACCCCACCTGGCCAGCAACTACCCTCATATAGGCATGCTCTGGTGAGGTTACCCTGAGGGCCCACTGTCCTGGGTCACAGCATTGCCTCCCAAGTTGATCCCGAGCTCTGGGAAGAGTCAAGTGGGATGCCCCCTGTGATGTGAGATGCTGAGGAGTGTTGGGGGGACCTCCATGGTAAGGAAGCTGTTAATAGCACACACTGGGGCGTTTTCCACCTGAGACCTCATACACAGGGCAGCAGGTCCTCAGTAAGACCTCTCCAGCATGCTGAGTACACATGCCTCCCTCCCAGCTGAGCATCCTAATGATCTCCCAGAGCCTCTGTTCTGGCCGGGGTCTGCAGACTCTGCCCCAGGACAGGCTCCTGAGAACTCTTGAACAGTCTAAAGACTAAGCCACAGAATTGCTAAAGCCCTGGAGTCAGGCATTGATAGAACCTGCTTTATAGGGGACAGGGACAGCTGTCGGGACAGATGGGTCGGCAGGGCAATTTGCCCTGTGTCTTGATGACCAGCACTGGGCTGGCACATGTTGGCTGCCCAAGCTCGTAATGACACAGAAGAATCAGGAGGACATCTCCTCTCTGAATCCTCTAGCACAGCTCCTGGAGCCAGCTACTGTGCCAGGTGTGCTGGGACAGGGCTGCCACCTCAGCACTGTGGAAGCAGGATGATCCTGGAGTTCAAGGCTAGCCTCAACCACAAAGCCAACCTCTGCTTTGAGACCCTGTCTTAAAAACAAACAAACAAAGCTAAGAAGGGTCAGTAGAGATGGCTCATTGGTTAAGAGCACTGGCTGGTCTAGCAGAGGACCTGGATTCAGTTCCCAGCACCTACATGGTGGCTCACAAATGTCTGTAAAATGTTCTAACAGATCTGACATCATCTTCTGGTCTCTGGGGACACCAGGCATATAGCTGGTACAAATACCTACATGCAGACAAACAAATAAACAAACAAAAACTCAAAACCAAAACCCGTACACACAAAAGTAAATACATACACACACACACACACACACACACACACACACACACACACACACAAAGAAGGAAGGAGAGAGTGGGGGGCTGGGGAGACAGTGTGATGCTTTCCTTTGTTGGTGTCTAGGAGGAGCCAGAGGAATCCCACTGGACAACCTGGGCTCAGAGCCTCTCTCCTGATCCATGTCTGGACCCCTACAGTTCCTGTTGGGTGTGTCCTTTACTCTGTCTTCTCCTGGACAGTCCACTGCACTGTAGCTCTCCAAAAATGGATTCCTGAAGTGAATGAATGGGCTGGCCCATACAGTGTAGCCCTCTGAGACTTTGACTTCCTCGGTGTATGAAATTCTAAGCCCAGGTCAGAAACTCAGTAGAGCGTCCCCTACTAAGATCCCTGCCACTGCCACCATGAGTGACCAGATCGTGGCACCACCACAGGGACCTCAGGTGCCTTTGAGAGTAAAGGACTTCAGTGGTCCAGCAGGTGATCCAGCCCAGGCCCTCCCTCTGGTCCTGGCTGACTTTGGCCGGTTCCTCAATTGTCCCTAAGGCATCCACACTCCTGGCCCAGGGTCTTCCTCTGGGCCCTATGCAAGTGTCCATGGGTCCTTCTACCCACCTTCCACCCTATAGTTGGAAGGAACTGCCTTCACCCCTACCCCAGACCCCACCCCAGCTCATCCCTGTGATGGAGGCCTTGGTGTAGGTAGGATTGTACCTCCTGCTCATATCCCTAGCCTGCTTCCTACAGCCTTCTCTTGTCCAGTGAGGGTTTCCTGCATCTCTAATCACCTGCCTTCCTGGCCTTGGGTGTCCCCAGACCCTCCCTCAGGCTATGGATGGATCCACTGCTTGGCCTCAGATGCTGCCCT
>CABHPH010147522.1:0-17277 GCA_902168325.1 Peromyscus nudipes
AAAAAAAGTCAAGTTAAGAAAAAATATCAATATCTGATTGCTGTATCTTGGAAATAATTGAGATTGATGCACTTGATTTTTCATGCATTAATTCTTTCCAAAAGATATTTATTATATCTCCTGCTGTGTTGGGTGCTGATAATATAGCCAAGAATAGTCAATCTCTTTTCTAACAGTATTTGGGGCCACTTAAAATATATATATATATATATATATATGCATGCTTTTACATACTGTGTATATGTAAAATTTAATTCCCTTACCACAAAAACCTTATCTTTGAAGACAGCATCATTGAGTGATTGATCTTGTTTCCCAATGTCCCTCGTACCCATTAGGGGCTCAATAGTTGTTTGTGAATAAATATAATGATAAACTGGATACTAAACCAGAGAAAAGTAATATTTTCAACATTGTATTAGCCTCATTACACTAACTGGACAATATATTTCCAGGTTTTTAAAACATTCTTCCGGGAGATTGGTTGTTTATTTCTTCCAAATAGGTCATAAAGAAATGATAAAGCTACAAACCCAAAGAAACTAATTACTCACTATTTGAAAGGATGAAGTGAATTTTGAGCTTTATGGATGCAAACTAATAATAAGTATCATGGATAGTAATTATGCTTACAATTTTAATTAGTGAATGCTGTTGTAAATTAGAAGGCTGAGTCTATATTAGAAACAAAACCTTTAAACCTGCAACAAACCATAGCATGAGCATGCTAAGGAGGCTGAAGGACTTTTAAGATGAAAACTTCAAGTAGTTTCAGACAAAACTCATACAGGTCATCCTGAAAGTCACTGCAGACCAAAGGTCATTAGTACTACAGTGTGTAATAAGAAAAGATATGAGGAACATTTTTCTCCTGGTTAAAAATATTACAGATGAGGGAAATGATGTAGTTGCATTATAATCTCAAAAAGTAAAAGATTTTTTTTTAATTACAGGTGAAATGCAATGATTCCTAATGATATTCTGCTATTCTCATAGATGAGTGCCTAGCCCAATTGTCATCAGAGAGGCTTCATCCAGCAACTGATGGAAACAGATTCAGAGACCCAGAAACAAACATTAGGCAGAGCTCAGGGAATCCTGTGGGAGAAGAGGAGGAAGGATTGTAGGAGCCAGAGGGTTCAAAGACACTACAAGAAAACCCACAGAATCAACTAACCTGGGCTCTTAGGGGCTCACAGAGACTGAACTAGAGAGCCTGCATGGAACCAAGCTAAGCCCTCTGCATATGTTACAACTGTGTAACTTGATCTTCTTGTGGAGCTCCTAACAGTGAGAGCAGGGGCTGTCTCTGACTCTGCTGCCTGCTTTGGGGACTCTTTCCTCATACCAGCTTGCCTCATCCAGCCTTAATAGGAGAGGAGGTGCCTAGTCTTACTGCAACGTGATATGCCATGGATGGCTGATATACACAGGAGGCCTGCCCTTTTCTGAAGAGAAAGGAGGAGGAGTAGATGGGGGTGGGGCCAGATGGGAGGCTGTGGGGAGAGGCTGGGAGGAGAGTATGAAGGGAAGGGAAACTGTGATTGGACTGGAAAAATTAATTAATTAATAAAAAAATACAGATGAGCATGATGGTGCATGTCTGTGATACCAACACCAAAGAGGTGGGAGCAGAAAAGTCAATGCAAGTTTGAGGCCAGCCTGGTTGACCCTAGGGAGTTCTAGACCACCCCGGACTACATAATGAGACCCTGTCTCAAGTAATAATAATAGTGAAAACAATAATAATAAAATGATATGCCAACCATAGTATAAATATCAGTCACAAAATAGAGGAAAAACAAACAATGCTATCTGAGTAGTCTCTAGACCTAAACTAGACCAAACTGCCTACAATTCCTTAGTTCATAATATACCATACCATCCATGCTCCCCAAATGTGTCTGGGTTAAATTCTTTTGACCTATAACCTATGTCTAGAAACCCATTTTCCCCTCAACAGATTAACCATCTCAATGAGTTTTATAGTCACATAGGAAGATAATTCCTCAAATAATACATTTTGACCAGGAGTGGGACTTGGGCAAGTGAAGTGATGGAGGTAAAGACTAGTCCTGGACCCTTCTAGCAGCACTGCTTTTTAATTCTTCCCTTTAAACTAACACACTTTATTCCATGTATATGTGTATTATATATCAGAGTTGTTGGGTTTTTTTTTTCCATTAAAATTAAAGGCAAATTTCTAAGACTTGATTGAAAGGGAAACACAGTTTGGCTGTTCCTCATGCGAGACTATGGAAGGTAAACAATTCTAAAAACATTTCAAAGGTCTCAAGAACCCCAAAGGTATTTCAATTGCAACCAAAGGCCTCAACGTTGCTTTTTGATCAATTATGTTTCTTCATTCTTTCTTGTAACAAATGTGAGGCCAATCTCTGTGTTCCTTGCCTTTGGCTTGAACCAAATGCCATTTTCACCACATTAAATATTAACCTTTCACATTCAGTAAGTCAACTTCCCCTGACTCCCACTAGCCTGAAACTCTTACCAAATCCACCACCACATCTGTTAAAGTGTTCCCATGGAATAATGTAGTTATTAACTACTGCCAGTCAAATGTAATGTATTTACTAGATTGTTTTACACCACAAATCATAAAAGTTTATCCAAACCTTTGAAACAAAACAGAGGTTGAAAGCATGGGATAATGCTTTAAGGAAATATACACAAAAATGCTAAGGGGGAGTTTTTGTAGAAGTTACATGTTTTATGGTTTTAGGAGATGATAGAACTTTTAAAAATATGATTTAGTGAGTCCTTGTAATCACTCCAGTTACCAAAGACTGAAACTATTGCTATCACTTAGTTTTAAAGAAAGCATGGAGAAATTAAGATACCTTCTTATATCCTTGAGGGGAGTATAAATATAAATTAGCATAAAATGTCTAGAGACACTTTCGTAATGCCTTTTAAAAGTTAAGATGTGTTGTCTTTGGTGCAATAAATTTCCTTTGAGGAAGATATTCAATAGTTATTCTATAGAAATACCTCCACAAGTATATAATGACATTTATGTAAAGCCAGGGGAGATTTACTTGAAAAGTTGTTAGCTACTTTGAAAACCAGAAAATAATACAGATAATTACCAAAGGTGCATTACTAAATAAATTATGGTCTAAACATAGAATAGAAACTACATTACACAATGTACAATTTTTCTATGCATAAAAAGTAAACAAAAGATGTCCATGTGCAAAAAGAGAAGACAGAAACCATAGCAAGTGCAACAGGATCCTGTTTATACATACATATTCATATTTTATACACATTGAAAATACAGGAACTCTAGAACTTTATGCCCTAAAATCTTAACAGTGCTCAAACACTGGAAAGTAGAATTAGAGCTAAGAAAAGGATCTCTTAATTTCATTATTTTTTGTTTGAAGTTTCCACATAACACATGTATATTTTTTTTAGTTTTATGACCAATTCAGCTCAAATGAAATTTTTTTCAAGACTAGATAGGTATGTATTCATGATCTTTTTATATTCTTTCTTTTTAATTTTTCTCCAAAAAATTTTAAGACCTGACTAAGTCTTAAATCTGACCAGCATCCTTATTCTGGTCTTATTGTTATTAAACATCTTATTGTTTGTCTTTTGTTTGTTTGTTGTTTTCTGTTAAACATGTCTCAAGGGGACAAAAATCCAACCTGTAGAAACATGAAGCTAGGATTTTGGAAGGGTGATTTTGCACCATGATTTGAAATTCTTCAGATGCCTATTGTCTTCTCTTGTAGCCAAGGGTCTGAGAGTAGACACCTCAGAATCTTAAAGGCTGAGGATCTGGTGCTGGCACAGCTCTATTCCAGTCAGCACCATTACCTCAGTACTGCCATCATCTACCACCACAGCTGTAACAGCCCCTCCCTCCACAGATCAGTGACTATGAAACCAGCCTGGAGTGCTGTAGACAGGGCAAAGCTGTAGCTTGTAGTGAGTAACCATTGATGTCCTGGGGTGTCCGGAAAGCGCAGGAGAAGCTCATCTCTATCTCAGCCCTAACAGTCACACATGCATTCCCCTCCTTGGCTCACCATCTCCTGGTAACAGCTACAACATCATCGCTGACTGGCCAGTGAGTCCCAGAAAGAGCTCATTGTCTCTTTCTCCCTGATGCTGAGATTACAAGAATGGGATATCACACCCAGCTGTTTTACAAAGGTTTGGGGGATCTGACTTGGGTCCTCATGCTTGCAAGAACATTATCAGCTAAGCTGTCTCCCCAACCCCAATCACACAATTTCTGTGTGCCCAAGTGTGATCGCTCTTTGCCACACCTTTTCTATTTTGTTCTCTTCAGAGGTACTACTCCCAAGTATCTGCACAACATGCACCAAAACATTTCTAGCATCTACAAAATAACCAGGACATGTTTGCCCTTCTTCTAGGGGGCCCTCTCATTGAACTGCTTTAGAAAGACATATACAGTCACAACCCTTCAGTACACACCCCAAGAGCGCAACCTCAGAATAAGGTCTCTTCCATGGCAATTCTCAAAACTAATATGAGTCAGAATCACCACAGGGATTGTTTTCCAAAGCATGCAGATCATTAGCTTGCAGAGAGCCTGCCTATTTGTCTAGGTGGAGTCCAGAGAATGCATTATTGCAATGGTCCTGATGGAGTGGCATACAGATCACATTTTCAGAAACACTGGATGTCTCAGTTCAGGAAATGTCAGGTCACATTGCCAAAACCTGGGAAATTGCACATTTCCTCCCAGCCTGGAATTCTCTGCTCCTGATTATGTTTTCTTGCCTGAGCTAACAGTGTGTTAGTTCATCTCTCCTTCACAGCCATTCAAGCAGCTCTCCTTAAGCCCTGCTCTGCCAATAGCATTCATTGATATCAACTTAGATGTGTTCCATCTGCTCTATAAGCCTGCCATGTCTCTCAGCTTGGCCTCTTATTCCTTTTCTGTTTTTCCTTCATTCCAAACAAAAACAAAATCAGTGCCAGCTTTCCTCATTCCCTCCCTTCACTGCCTGCAAGGAACACATCTCTCATGGTTCTGATTAGAAACACACAAAAATATATATAATAAATACCTTGGCTCAAGGCATGAGAAATATGAGAGTTACCTTGCTCCACAGGCCTCCTGGCCAGAATGTTGGGATGTCTGCAGTTTAGTTACTTATTATTCGATAGCACAGAGATAGCAACATGTGTCGTCTACTTTCTCCTTGCTTTCTTGCCCCTTAGTGCATAATGCTGCATTATTTATCAGTCCCCACTGTCCTTCCCACCCTCCCCCAACACAGAGGGCTAACCACAAATGATGGTAGCCAATCACAGGGCACCCACCACCACCAGCTCCAGCTGGCACCTGGCTCTTCAGGAAGCTTAGCTGGAGGACCCAAATGCAGAAACATGCATGATGTGTTCTGGAGAGCTGGCTACCAGTTCACTGCCTGAGAATGCCTGGGGCAGAAATGATCTCAACACTCTACGCTCTGGTTTCTACCTGGGTTCTAAAGCTCCGTGCTTCAATGTCTGCATCCAAAAGTCAATGGGAGCTAGCAGTGAGAGTTCCTATAGGAAAATTACTGGAATGGTACCTGGTTCTTAGTAAAAGCCTATCAAATATTAACAAAGCTATGAATTTTTATTTATTATTTGTTATAAACAGCTCAGAACACTTCCACCTGGTCAAGTCTTTGACAGAAAACTTGATAAACCTTGAAAGGAAACTAAGTTTAAACTTAGTCTTGAAGACAAGAGACCTGGATATAAATGTCTCAGGTCTTAGATTTATTACTTAAACCCTATAGGTTTAAATCTGGTCACCCACAACATAGGCTTGGTGTTATTAGATCAATGTGCTAGGTCTCCAAGTGCTTTCTACATACTTAATTCTCACAACAATCCTATACATCTGATAATATTATCTCTAGTGAAAGGTTTCAAGCAGTAGAAAACCTGGCCCATGGTCACTTGGCCTCTTGTTGAAGGTGGGTTGGAATTGTGATTCCCTCTCCCTGCCTCTGTCTCTGTCTCTGTCTCTGTCTCTGTCTCTCTGTGTGTGTGTGTGTGTGTTGTATACATGTTTGTGTAAAACCACATGGGCAGATGCAGGTGCACCTGTATGTAGTGTGCATATAGAAGCCAGAGGCCAACATCACTGGGTGTCTTGCTTCATCGCTCACTGTCTTATTTTTTTGAAGCAAAGTTTCTTGTAGCACTATACCTAGCTTTTATATATGCATCCTGAGAATTAAGCTTGGGTCCTCAATTCATGCACTTGGGACACGAGAGAAGAAGCACAGGATGACTTACATGGAAGCAGGTATCTTCCATTCATGCCACACTCTTCAAAATGCTGCAACCCAACTGGGGTCACAGAAAGGAAAAGAATAAGTCAGCCATTCATGCTTCATCTTGAAGAAAAGAGAAAAACAGTATTATCTCACAGAACTGGAGCTTACTTTTATCAGTCCTGTATCACTTTATAAACAGAAAAATTCAGAAGTATTACAAAAACCAATCCTAATGAATTAGTAAAAACATTGGATACATACAAAAATAGACTTAAAATTGTTTACTCTTACAAAAGTTTAGATGTCTTTATATCAAATTCTTCAAAGTCGCCGGGCGTTGGTGGTGCACGCCTTTAATCCCAGCACTGGGAGGCAGAGCCAGGCGGATCTCTGTGAGTTCGAGGCCATCCTGGGCTACCAAGTGAGCTCCAGGAAAGGGGCAAAGCTACACAGAGAAACCCTGTCTCGAAAAACCAAAAAAAAAAAAAAAAAAAAAAAAATCTTCAAAGTCAAGAGCACTAATATTATCCCCATTTTACCCAACAGCCTCTTCCTTACCACCCACATTGCAACCATATTGTTGTTATTTGTCACCCACTGTGAGCTGAGACCACTTTCCTGGCACATGGAAAAACAAGCTAAGCAAAGGACCCAGGTCCTTTTGACTAGCGACTAAACTTCTATTCACTATCCTTTCAAGTATTTTCAATGAAATAAGCCCCACCTGGAGCAATCCTTGACTTTCATCATAAATTGCAAAGTCAGAGCTACCTAAGACTCTGTGTTGTTTCAAGCAAATTAAAAATGGAACATGCTGACAGGTGTTGGCCAAATTTTACAGGAGGCAAAAAAACGAAAAGGGCGAACTAGCATCTGGACAATGTGGTGCCAGATTCCAGCCTGCAGCATAGCCTTCTAGCTGAGTGATTATCTATGGAGAACCCTGGAAGTGCCCACAGGTCCTTTGCTCTCTGGGCTTCTTCACACATGCCTTCCTGCTGTCCTTCCTTTCAGCCTGCCTGTCCATCCAAGTCCCAAACCCTCCTTAACAAGTTGCCTACACTTATTCCCTGTGACTTCCCAAAGGCCCTTTTAAAAGACCTTTTCAAATTCAATTTCTTCCCAGACAGCAATGAGCTCTAGTTGCTGATACCAATCAGAACCTCCTCCTGCAGCCAGAGTCTGAGTAGGTGAGCACCACGTTTCCCACTCTTATCATAACCCAGCAGACGCTGTTTGCCATCACTGTGATTACATACATAAGCATGTATCTATACATCTCCAACTAGCAAATGTCTTGTCTTCTAACATCATCGAAAGCCAGAACTAAAGGGGGACTTAGAGGTTATCTGGTCCTGAGGCTGCATCTTGAAGGACAAAGGGCCTCCATGCAATGTCACAGGAGAGGAAGAGCTGCAGAGAGAATGCTTCAGATGTGGTCTCCAGGGTCCCAGGACAAGATTCTTTTCACTCTAGTAAGAAGAGATCCTTACCCCTCGCACCCTGACACCACTTTGACGAGTTTGGGCCAACAAGGGACTTGAGTTGGTGACAGATCAGAACCTTAACAGGTCGTTGCTGAATTCAAGCCTTGGATGATTGTGAGAATTTGCATGCTGCATGGGCCATAGAGAGACAGTATCTCCACTCATTCATTTCTCCCCCACTTCCCCGGCCTTAAAATTGCTTTCTAATTAACTCAGTGTGGATTATCCCTGTTAGTAAATTTTCTAATGCGTTATTAATTACTCTAAACGTCAACTGCAGCTCATTTTCAGCACGTTCTGGAATGCCGCAGCAGGTTTCCTGAGAGCGGCCAGCCTGTTTTCTAAACAACTAGTGCCACCGTGTGGACAAAAACGGGCAGATTCTTGAGGAATCAAAACAAGCCACCAGAAAAAGAAAATAAGTACTGAATTTCTGGACTGGTTAAGGAAGAAATTGTGCGTTTTATTCTCTTCTCTACCTTTGTCTCAACCTCTGTCCCCCATCTACCCTTTCCACCATGGCTTGCCACTCAAGGAATCCTCCACCCCATCCTCATAGTTCCTACGAACCAGGAAATAACACTAAAAGCTTACAAGGTCAAAGTAATTTGCCCAAAAGCTCACACCTAGTTAGTGTCCGTGTTCCACCGAAGTCGAGGGTCCAACATGGAAATCTGGCATCGCTGTCTCTCCACTACTGACTGCCCCCACGCCCCCTTGACACCTTCTCCTAATTCCTCAAGCAGGTAAAGGTGTGAGAGCTGCATCTTCTTTGGTGATGCTGGGGACTGAGAAATGATGGGCTGGACACAAGTCTCTAC
This sequence comes from Peromyscus nudipes, assembly GCA_902168325.1. Taxonomy (NCBI): domain Eukaryota; kingdom Metazoa; phylum Chordata; class Mammalia; order Rodentia; family Cricetidae; genus Peromyscus; species Peromyscus nudipes. Next base: position 8,590 of record CABHPH010147522.1, read on the forward strand.
TAGACAAAGTTTCTAACCTGGTGACAGGTATTCCTGTCCAAACCCAGCAACAGAAGGGTTGTCTCCATTCCATCTAGCTGCCAAGCATTTAACAATGGTTTCAAAGGTCAAACTAGGATGGACTTGGTCTAAAGTTCTCAGAGCTAGTATTCATGTTTGAAAACCAAGCACACCTATCCTAAAACTCAGAGAACAGAAACGGTGTTGACAGGACACCACCGTGGAAAATTCCTTTGTTTCATGCACAAAATTGTAAGTCATACTCAAAGTCATCTTCAGATATGAGGTATGAATAAAATGGCTCCCAAGGCATCTCATAACACATATATTGATATTTCCAAAATCTGGAAATGTGCCAAGTGAAGTTACACACAATCAATATTTTATTTTGTTATAACAGGATAGTTTAAAGGACCATCTAAATTCTAGTGTTTTTTATTTACATCAATTTTAGATTAAAAGTAACTGTCATGCATGAAGGATACAAGTTGAGTTTAGCTGTAGTTGGCATTCACAGTTCTTAACTCTGCTATCAATGGGTGACCTATTTCTTCAGGCTTCTCTGAGTCTTTCCCAGTAGTCCAGTGAATCCTCACTCCAGAATCAATCACAAACCAGAACCAACAAGGGATGTAATTAATTAACATGTGGCAATGGTTTGGAATATTGCTTGAGTATCCCCTGTGGTTTCAAGTGTCTACATTTAATCCTCATTGTGGGCCATTAAAGGTGAGGACTGTGGGAAGTCAGATAAGGTCACTGGAGCAGAGATCATGACTGAATACTTAAGGGAGAGAGACCTGACAGGAACACATTGACCCACAGGCTCTCAGTCTCCTGCACTGTGATGCCCTGCACCTTCAGAGCTTTTTCAGCAAAAACTTTTTGTACCCCTAGAGTCATGAGACGAGACAAACTTGTTTCTATTATTGACTAGCCTGCCTCAGATATTTTAGTACAGTGATGAAACACTAATACAGAAGTATTACATGTATCATACCAGAAAAAATTATTCATAACAATATGACAAAACAATATGTAGGTAACTTCCAGGCCTCCTAAACATCTTCATGGCCTCATAATTATTCAGTGGCTATCTTTGTTTTATAGAGACTACAAGTAAAATATAGAGGGTGAACTCAGATTAGGTGGTTTCTGGTCATTTGGATTTCTAATCCCCTTTCTCTTACACAGATGTTTCACGAGCTGATGAAATATCTCAGCAGGCAAAGCCTGACTACCTAAGTTCAATCCCTCGGACTTATTTGGCAAAAAGAGACACAGACTCCCTCAAGTTATAGCTGTCTTCTGACCTCCACATACCTGACATGACACATGCATGTGAGTACTACGAGAGAGAGAGAGACAGAGAGACAGAGAGACAGAGAGACAGAGAGACAGAGACAGAGAGACAGAGAGACAGAGAAGAGAGATGATAAATAAATGAAATGTAATGAAAATAATTGTAAAAGGAGTAGGGTGCTGGAAAGATGGTTCAGTATTTAAGAGCAGTTACTATTCTCCGCAAGACTGGAGAGCAGCTCCCAGAGCCCATGGCAGGTGGTTCATAACCACCTATAACTCCACCTCCTGGAGATCTGATGCCCTCCTCTGGCTTTCATGAGTATCCACACACATGTGACATACGCATTCACACAGACATACACACACACACACATAAATAAAATATGGCTGTCTTTGTTGATCTAAGGGCCTGTGTATTGATGCTTTGGTGCCCAGTACCTCAGGCTGTGACTGTATCTGAAAACAAGTACTTGTATAAGTCAGTATTCTCCAGAAAGAGGGGGATGGGGCAAGGGAGGGGAAAGAATGAGTTTGCCTCACATGACTATGGATGCTGAAAAGTCTCACAAACTACTTATCTAACAAGATTGTGAACCATGAGGGCCAGTGGTGTGAATCAGTCTGAGCCTGAAGGGTCAGGAACCAGGAGCTCCAGTGTTCAAGAGCAGAGCATGGAAGTTTAGCTCCAGGAAAGCAAATTTTCCCTTCTTCTGCCTTTTTCTTCCATTGTAGACCTAAACATATTGGGGGATACCTGCTGTCACTGATGAGGATGTCTTCTGTACTCAGTTCATTCAATTACTAAATTCTTATGAATAAGCCCATGTTATAGCCCATGTTATACCTAGGCATCCCTAGTCCAGTTACATTAACACATAAAATTACCCATCATGACTCCCTACAAAGATGATTAGGCTAAAATGAAGCCATTAGATTGGTTTCTAATATACCAGTCTGACTATAGTCATATGTAAAGGAAATTTAGGTTTGGAGACATGGCTCAGCAGTTAAGAGTACTCGCTGTTCTTTCAGCAACTGGAGTCCAGGTCCCAGAACTCACACAGGGTAACTCACAACTGCTTTGTAACTCCAGCTGTATGGAATCTGACACTCTCTTCTTGCCTTCCTGGTACTTGTGCACACACGATACACACACGTGCACGTGAAGAAAAACAAATGTTTAGGAAAAACGAGAAAAGGGAAGGAAAACATTGTGGAAAACGGGGCAGGAAGGTTGTAAGAGCCAGGGGATCAGGGAGATTGTGTCGCTTAGGGACATCAAAAGCTACAGCCATACAGTCTCACCAACGTGACCACATAAACATGAGCTAAACACATGCTAAAGTGACTGGGGCGGGGGAGCCAATGAGGCCCAACCATACACAAAGAACTACAGGCAACTAAGGAACGCTGAGAGCGGGATGAATAGTCTTCCCCAGGGAAGAGCACACCAATTGGTTATTCAATACCAAATGGTCAGTCCTGAAAACATACATACAAGTAACATCACACAGACTGAGCAGGTTGTGTTTATGTATTTAGGAACATATATGTGTATACATATACGTATATGATATAAGAACATATATTTAATAAAAGTAGAGGCCGTTAATCTGAGAGAGAGAAAAAGGAGGGAGATGTGGGAGGATTTGGAGGGAGGAAAGGGAAGGGAGAAATGATGTAATTACACTATGATCCCAAAAAGTACAAAAATAATAATTTTTAAAACACAATTTAAGAAAGAACCCTGGCTTTGAAACCGTATAATATCCCCCATTATATTCTAGCCTTACCTCTTTTAACCTGTGTGAATTTGGGAATATTCCTTAGTCTCCCTGATACCACTTTTTTAATTTTAAAATTGGAGTCATGGGGCTGGAGAAAAGGCTTAGCAGTTAATAGCACTTACTGATCTTACAGAGGACCTGGGATCAATCCTCAGCACCCAAACAGTGGCTCACAATTGTGTGTAACTCAAGTTCTATGAGATCCAGAGTCCTCTTCCAGCTTCTGTGAGACCCTGGATGCATGTGGTGCACATCAATGCACACAAACACACACATACACATACACATAAAAATAAAGAAATAAGATCTTTTTAAAAAACATAAAATTAGCCAGGCGTTGGTGGCGCACACCTTTAATCCCAGCACTCGGGAGGCAGAGGCAGGCGGATCTCTGTGAGTTCGAGGCCAGCCTGGGCTACCAAGTGAGCTCCAGGAAAGGCGCAAAGCTACACAGAGAAACCCTGTCTCGAAAAACCAAAAAAAAAAAAAACCATAAAATTGGAATAACACTGTGCACCTAGTGATGCCCTTGGAAAAAATTAAACAAGTTAATCCGGGTGAGGTGATTATCACTCTGTTAAACAGATCTCCCAATCTTCCTCAAAACACTCTCCTTCCACAGTCTCCTTCGGTCTGCTTGGTGACAATTCCACACTTCAGCGAGAGCTCTTGATCAAGACCAGGTCGCACTGACTGTTCTTCTCGGAACCCTCACATCCAATCAGTCAGCAACTTTTAATCTTGTTAAAATCACGGAGGATATTTCACTTCTCTGGTCAAAAGCCTTTGTGCTGCTTTTCCATCTTGGTTAAATCTAACACCAAAGGTCTCACAAGAGCCAAGAGCAGACCACCTCCTTCCTCTCCTACTTTTCCCACTGGACTGGAGCCTCTCCAGACTCCCTGTGCTCCCCAAAAAGCCCAGATAGCCATCACATGCAGTTCACTTACTGAAATACCACTTTAGACACCACTGTGCTAGTCAGGGAGCTGCAGAGGGGGTGAGGGGCTATACACACACACACACACACACACACACACACACACACACACACACACACACACGGAAGAGAGAGAGAAAGGGAAAGACTGCTCTCTAGATTTTGTGTTCCCAAAGAATCTCACTGCCTCACAAGGCTGGAACTGTAAAAGGCCTCCATGTGACCTGATGATGAACTGTGTGAGAGGAAGTCCAACCAGACAAGAGAAAACGGGAAGCAAATGGGGGGGGGAGAGGTCTGACATGAGAATATTTAAATTTTTGTATTAAATAAACTACAACCTCACAGGCTTCTAAGTGATGGAAGTCATGAAATTCTATGGACTACTTAAGTGAGGTTGATTTTAGGGTTTTGACTCATTTTGTTTGGTTGGCAAGGTCCTGTTAAATAGGTTGAGTTGGCCTACGGTTCACAATCCTCCTGTCTCAGTCTCCTTAATGCTGGGACTTCAGGCATGTATGTGCCATTTATACTGGGCTGGATTTAGGTTTCTGTCCATTGAAACCATCCTAAGTCCAAAGTCACAAAGATCTTCTCTTCTATCCTTGTGAATTTTCCTTAAAGTTTTGAGTTCCTGGAAAACTGGAGCAATGTCCCAAGGAAAACTCTCCTTCGATGCACAGTGTGTCTGGAACTTTAACATTTCCCTGGCTACTAAGGAAGTCTCTGCTTTGGTAGTTTTTTTCCTTAAAGAAGATCAAATTTGGGTTTCTCATTTCCCCCTTTTTTCAGATTGATACAAATTCATTTTACATAGTGATGTGTTTCCTAAAGATAATTTTTCAAGTGTATCATGTACTTTGGCCATATTCACCATCCCCCATGTCTTTCCATTCCTCCCACCTCCCTGTTTACCCCGGCAACTATTCTCCCTCCTTCCCCATCTGCTTTCTCATGTGGGGTTCGTGTGTGTGTGTGTGTGTGTGTGTGTGTGTGTGTGTATGTACATACATATTTGGCTTTGTATAGTTTTGTACAATCTAGGATTCACAGATTAGAGAAAACATGCAACACTTTTGTTTCTGAGTCTGGCTTATTTCATTTAATATGATAACCTCCAGTTACAACTCTTTTACAGCAAATGACGTAAGTTTTTCTTCCTTTACAGCTGAAAGAAAATCCACCGTGGAGTTTATTATCTATGAACCAGTATTCACCTCTCCGCCTTCCTGACTGTGAACTCATTGTGACCAGCTGCCTCCCACTTCTGCCACCATGGCACTCCTGCCATGATTAACTGTATCCCTTAAAACTGTGAGCCAAGACAAACTGCTCTTTCCTTAAGTTGTTTGTCGTCAGACATTTTGCCACTATAATGAGGAGAGTGGCTGATACAGTGATTGTTCATCATTGCATAGCCTGCCTCATCTTCATGAGTTCTTCAGTCGTACCGCCTTTGTTAATGTTCGGTTCATATACAAACCTTGAAAACCTGCTCATAACACGGAGGCTCTCAAGCCATTCCCCTGTTCGTCTATATACGTGATCTAAGAATGTCCATAGACACAAAGTCAAAATTGATTGTTGGCCAACTGCGTAAACTATTCAATAGGCACAGATCAGGAAGAAACATACACACACACACACACACACACACACACACACACACACACACAATCACACACGAGGGGGGTGCGGAGATAAACAGGTACTAGCACAAAAATGAAAGCAGCCCACCTTCCAAACGTTTTCTAATACCGGGTTTCATTACAACCGTTTCATATATGTACATCATTGTATGTACTCACGTCAGTCTCGCCACGGCCCTATCCCAGCCCTCCTCCCCACCTCACTGCCCTTCCCTACAAATAGTCTCCATTCTGCCTTCATGTTGTGTATACATGTATGTACATGTGCAGGTAATTAAATCTGGATTCTGTATATGAAAGAAAGTTTGTGATATTTTGTCCCTCCCTTCTGCCCCCTCTTGTTCCTCCTCCCCCTTCCTCCAGCGTCTTCCTCTTCTCTCATAGTTCTCCTCTTTACTTTCATGTCCTCTCTACATATTTATTTTACATGTACATTCCATATAGGAAAGAAACCTTGGTACTTGTAAAGGCTCTATCTTTAAGTACGGACACATTGAAGATCGGCTTTAACCTGGAACTTCTGAGAAGACCCAGAAGTCCCATGCCTACTCATTTATATCAAGTCTATTCAGATGAAGCCAGGTGCAGGAACACACACCTCGAATCCCAGTACCTGGGCTAAGACAAGAAGAAACTGAGTTTAAGGCAAGCTGAGCTCCATAGGTAGTCCAATGTCAGTCTGGGGTGCAAAGCAAGATCCTGTTTCCAGAAAGCATAATCACCCAAAATGTAAACAAAAGTATATACGTACAAGATAATTTACTAAATCACAATTGCAATAACAAAATATTGAGAACAACCTAGGTTGTTATTTGTTAAATCAATTCTACTCAACATTTTAAATGGTCTATACTGCAACCATAAAGCAGCAGAAAGAGGCTATCTACATAGAACAATCCCCAAGGGTTAATTGTTGGTGGAGGAAAAAGCATGGCACAGAAGTCATGTGCAAATCTGTGACTTTTAACAGCACCGCTATCCAGCCCTGCAAGAATCTCTGACTCCTTTTTGAATTTTTATTTTTAATTGGCTTACAAAATAGTAGGTTATTTTAAAACAAACAAACAAAACTCCAGTACCAGGTATGGAGACTCTCCCTTCCTAAAAAATACAGGCTCTTACCATTCTTATTGTTTGCCCACCAGAGCTAGATAGTAAGACTCTGTTGCTGAAGATAGCATAGACTTTAATGACAAGATATAGAGAAATCAAACTAGAACTGGGCTAGAAGCTTCCTTCCTGCTAACTTTCGTGGTGTCAGAAGGTGCTGCTCATGGTTCTAGGAAAGAAGATGTAAAGTAGTCTTACCCAGCTATGAATCTGATGAACTACAATACCAACTTGCTGGGCAAGATGTGCCCCCTGGTGAAATAGTGCTACAAGAGGCACAGAGGTAATCAGCCACTCTCTGATTGGATCTGAGGCCCATTCTGCAGGGAGAAATTCACTCCTGGGACTAGAAATCCAGTCAAAAACCCACAGCTGAGGAGGTCTTAGGCCACAGTGAGGAACTTTACTACTGGTTAGCTAAATTGACATTGGGCCAAACTACCTTTTACATACCTGTGTTTAAAACCACAGACAAATGCTGCTCTCAGCCTTAACCATAGAAGCTTCTCTTTGCAGAAACAGTGGTTAATGTAGAGGTTCATAACTGTTCATGGTGCTGAAAGTAAGTGGTGGTTGGTTGTTCGGCCCTATGTAAGACATACCAGGCACTTATACTACCCCCTCAAAGTCTTAGTGAACAATGAAGAAGAAGGAGCGGAAAGACTGAGTTGAAAGGTAGGAGAAGTGAAGGGACTCTGGCCAGCTCGAGTGAGGCAAGCATGGCTCTGGCAGGCCTTGCCCTTCTCTCCGTTCCCTCCGCCTTGCTAAAAACCATTAGACTACATTCCTAAAGCTAGCCACCAAGGTCCATTCCCTTATTTGGCTACTTCCTCCTCCTGAGGCTGACTACCGAGGTCCAGCAATCAAGGTATTGAAGTCCAGCAATCAAAAGCCCCCTTCAGCTCACCTAGTTAACATGCCCAATTAAAATTAAACACCTCATCCTAACACGAGATTTTCCCTTGTATCTTGTATGAACTGCCATTTGTCTAGGGGCCGTGTCTGTCTCCTCTCTATCCAGAGGCTGTCCTTTGTGTCCCCCTCGCTCGCCCCAAGGACAAATACCCCTTCCCTCTCCCGTGTTATTTTCCCCTACTCCCTCATCCTCAGTCTCCTGTCTTTGTCTCTTACTTCCTGCCCCGTGTCCCTCTAGGGCAAATAAATTTCCTTTGTGATGAGAATGTGGTCTTGGGGGTCCTGCGGAATACTATCTTCTGGGCATGATACAGCCATTGCCATCAAGATTCCACAGTATCTAACGTTGCCTGCACTGGGCATGCACAAGACTGGGCCTCTCCAGAGTCAATCATGAATGAGCGAGGGCCTCCTGGGGCTCTACGCCTCCCTGCTGAACTACTGACTACCAGTGCATGTTAGGAGTATAGTGGTCATTGTCTTTACTGGGGAGTCCACCATAGTCTAACAGATGGCTTGAAACCCATAATCACATCAATGGACTTGTTGAAACCCAGGGGTCACAAAACAAAACAAAAAGGCATGAGTATAAAAAAAGGACTAATAGGGAGGAGGGAGGTTGACAGGGTGACAGGGAGGACAGAGAGAATGGGGCTGAGAGTAATCAGAATGCACTATATACATGTATGAAGTTGTCAAAGAAAAATTTTAATAAACCTTATTTAAAAATGTGCAAATCCACTAGTGGAAACCCATGAACTGTGGACTGGTGGCTGTGGAGCCCCCATGAGACTGGACTAGGCCCTCTGGACACGGAAGACGGTTGTTTGGCTCGAACTGTTTGGGGGGCACCCAGGCAGGGGGATCGGGATCTGTCCCTGGTGCAGGGCAGGCTTCTGGGAATCCAGTGCCTGTGGTGTAACACCTTGCACAGCCTTGGTGCAGTGGGAAGGGGCTTGGACCTGCCTAGGCTCAGTGTGCC
>CABHPH010147522.1:20805-40195 GCA_902168325.1 Peromyscus nudipes
ATAGAATAGAATAGAATAGAATAGAATAGAATAGAATAGAATAGAATCTCTGTTAGAAAGGGAAGGTAGTCAATACAGACAAAAGTGTCCAAAGTCCTACCAGCACCACCCATACCTTTTCCCATCCCAAACAAAAGGACACTGGCAATGCAAGTTGCTGTTAACCTTTGCCTGATAGTAATGTGTGCTCACCTGCTGTCACCTTGCAAGCAATTGAAAGCCATTCTGTGTCCTACAATAGGATGTTGTGAAGCACAAAAGAATATGATGTCTGAGAATCCTTCCAGTCTGATCCTTGTTACCAATCACTTTGTGTTCTATGGCTGTCCAGCTGTCCATTCAGGAGATGACCAGTAGGTGGCAGGATTGAAGCACATATGGCAGATGCAAGGCTTTTCCTGATGTGTTAATAATAGCCCAGTTGTTTACAGCTCTGCAGCTGTTGTTTATAACTCTGCAGCACACTTGGTGGCTCTTCTTCCTCACCTGCTATTTGTCTACATCTGCCTCCATGTCTCCAAGGACATGTCACGTGGGAACCAGAACTAAAGAGTCCTAAGTCTTTGTGTTTGTTGGGCAACGACACCAGCCTTCTCTCCTCTCACTCCTCATGAATTGTCAAGTTCTAAAACTAGGCAACTAAAAGAATCAAGGTCTCTGCCTATGATTCAACTTGAGGATTTGAACTAATCAACCACCTAGAGTTTTAAAGCCTCAGCACTGTGTTGGGCAGAGATCCCAGAACACAACAATGTACTACTTGCAAGCTACAGGTTATCTAAACAAATGGCATGAAAACTGCCGCTGTCAATGAAGAGACAAATGCTAAAGTGCATGAGGGGAGCCTTAAGAAATGTTAACTTTTGTGGGACAGACCTAGGCCCTGCGCATATGTTCCAGTTATATAGCTTGGTCTTCTTGTGGGACTCCCAACAGTGGGAACAGGGGCTGTCTCTGACTCTCTTATCTTTTTCTCCTACTGAGTTGCCTCATTCAGCCTTAATGGCAGAGGAAGTGCCTAGTCTTACTGCAACTTGATATTCCCTGGCTGGCTGATATACATGGGAAGCCTGCGCTTTTCTGAAGAGAAAGGAGGAGGAATGGATGTAGGGAAAGATGGGAGGTTGGGAGAGGGACTGGGAGAAGAGGAGAGAGGGAGTGGAAACTGTGATTGGGCTGGGGGAAATTAATTAATTAATTAAAAAATAAATAAAACTTTAAAAAAGAAATGCAAACTTTCAGGAAGATTAAATAGGTGATCACATGAATTCTCTTTCCCAATATCCCATCCAACAGTAAAGAGATATTTTTACTTTACCGAAAGTTAGGAATAAAAATTAGTCATATACCAAAAACTCCAGAAGAAGCTGCTACATGTTAGCAGAATGACGGATAGACACAGTATGTTTTTGGCCACCTAGGGCTGCCACAGCTAAGCCATATATTGTAGATTAAATAACAAATATTTTTTTCTGATATTGTAGAAGGCCAAAGTTCCAGAGGAAGGAGTTGGCCGATTTGCCTTGTGAGTCCCCTTTTCTAGGCTCAAAGGTATTGTTACACATCTTGTCTTATTGCTGTATCATTATTCATCTCTGACATCTCTTCATCTTGCTTCTCATAAAGATGCAGGCCGTAGCACATGCGGGCTTCACCTTTACCTCCTTAATTACTTCCCAAAGGCCCCATCTCCAAGACAGTCACACCAGAGTACACAACTTAGTCCACAATGCAGCTCAAATCCGTTCTTCAATTTTTCCAGGAAAACAGGGAAGGGAAAGAATGAAGGGAAAGAGAGATGAAAAACTGAAGCCAACTATGAGTCACAGTCCAGTTCCAAGGACAGAATCCAACTTGAAGATGGAAAGAGAGGTGACCATGATGAACAGAGTCACTCAAAGTAAAAGCAATTTGAGGAATGAAGCTGATTAAGCAGGCTTGAGGACAGAAATCACACACCTGTCTCAATAGATATGGGAAAAGCTTTTGACAAAATCTTACATTCCTTTGTAATAAAAAGTACTTAAGAGACTAGTCATTAGACAGTCTACATATTACAGACCTATAACAAACTTATACAAAGTGTACTCAAAGCATTTATACTATTACAAAATCAATAACAAGACAGGGGTGGTACTGACTGGTTTTGTGTGTCAACTTGACACAAGCTGGAGTCATCAGAGAGGAAGGAGCCTCAGTTGAAGAAATGCTTCCATGAGATTCAGCTATAAAGTATTGTCTCAATTTGTGATCAATGGGGAAGGGCCCAGCCCATGGTGGCTGCTGCCATCCCTAGGCTGGTGATCCTGGGTTCTATAAGAAAGCAGGCTGAGCAAGCCAGGGGAAGCAAGCCAATAAGCAGCATCCCTCCATGACCTCTGCATCAGCTCCTGCCTCCAGGATCCTGCCCTATTTGAATTTCTGTCCTGGTTTCCTTCAATGACGAACAGTAATGCTGAAGTGTAAGCCAAATAAACCCTTTCCTCCCCAACTTACTTTTTGGTCATGTAATTTCATCACAGTAATAGAAACCCTAAGGCAAGGGTATTCTTCTCTGTTCATATTCAATATAATGCTTGCAATCATCACTAGAACAATAATACAAGAGAAGGAAATAAAAGGGACATACAGGAAATAAAGAAGTAACCATCTTTATTTGCAAATGATATAAGTCTATAAAATGAAATATCCTAAAGACTCCAAGAGAGATCAGATATATTTATATTTCATAATCACCTTCAGGAAAATGACAAGATGCAAAATCAACATACAAAAATCAGTACTTTCCCTATATTCATGCAACAAGCATGCACCACCCACCATACTAAAAAAACATTCCTTGGAATAAATATAACTAAGTAAGTGAAAGATCTCAATGAGAACATGAATTAAAACATCAAAGAAATAAGTAAAAAAGCACATTAGAAGATGTAAAGATTTCCCATACTCATGTACTGGAAGAATTAATATTGTAGCCAGACAGTGGTGGCACATGCCTTTAATCCCAGCACTCGGGAGGCAGAGGCAGGCAGATCTTTGTGAGTTCGAGGCCAGCCTGGTCTACAGAGCGAGATCCAGGAAAGGCACAAAGCTACACAGAGAAACCCTGTCTCGAAAAACCAAAAGAAAAAAAAAGAATTAATATTTTCAAAACAGCTATAGTGCTGAAAATAATCCACAGATTTAATACAATCATCATCAAAGTCAAAATGCCCTACAAAGAAGAGGAAACAAAATCTTAAATTTGGCTTTTCCTCTGCTGCTGCCGAGTTGCATGGAGGTGGAAGCTCTGGTGCGTTCAAGATTCTGCCTCACCCATAATCCATTGCCGTGGCAGAGGAAGGCATTGCTGCTGGAGGTGGAATGGAGGCCAGTACTGCTCTACAAGAGGTGCTGAAGACCACCCTCCTCCATGATGGCCTAGCATGCAGCCTATTCGAAGCTGCCAAAGCTTTAAACAAGTGCCAAACTGATCTTCGTGTGTTTGAGTCCAATTGTCATGAGCATATGTATGTCAAGTTGGTAAAGGCACTTTGTGCTGAGCAGAAAATCAATCGAATTAAAGCTAATGACAACAAGAAACTAGGGAAATGGGTAGGCCTCTGTAAAATCGATCAAGAGGGGAAGCCACAAAAAGGGGTTGGTTGCAGTTGTGTAGTGGTTAAGGACTATGGCAAAGAATCTCAGTCAAACAATGTCATCAAAGAGTATTTCAAATGCAAGAAATGGATAAATAAAGTTTGGTTCATTAAAAAAAAGAATCAGCCAGGGGGTGGGGCACACCTTTAATCCCAACACTCAGGAAGCAGAGGCAGGTGGATCTCTGAGTTCCTAGTCTACTACTCTAGACTAGTCTACATCCTAGTCTACAGCCAGCCTACTCTACAGTGTGAGTTCTAGGACAGTCAGAGCTATACAAAGAAACTCTCTCTCAAAAAAATGAAAAAAAAATCCTAAACTCAAATGGAAGCACAAAACATCCAGGATAACCAAAGCAATCCTAAACAAAAAGAATAATGCTGTGTACTGAGGTATTGTCAAACCTGATTTCAAATTATACTGCAGAGCCATAGTAACAAAACCAGCATGGTGCTGGCATGAAAACACATACATAGGTCAACGATGTAATAGAGTTTCAGACATAAACCCACATAGCTATAGAAAATACACATTGTAGAAAAGACAGCCCCTTCAAACAATTGCATTGAAAAAACTTGATATCCGTGCCTAACAGACAAACTAGATCTCTATCTCTTACCCTGCATAAAACTCAACTCCAAATAGAACAAAGACTTTCATCTAAGCCCTTAAACTCTACAACTGCTAGAGGAAAAAATAAGGGAAGCATTTCAAGAGCTAGGCTTTAGACAGGACTTTCTGAATAGGACTCCAATCATACACAAAGTAATGTCAACCAATGGCTAGTGGGACCTCATGATATTCAAAACTTTCAATACTGCAAAAAGAAAACAGTGATCAATGGAAGACACAGCCTATAGGATGGAAGGAAATCTTTGTTAACTATGTATCTGGAAGAGGATTAATATCTAAAATGTAGTCAGACTTTCTTGAAAGACTTTCTTTGGACTGCCAGCCCCCAAATAGTGACACAGAGACTTTTTACTAATTATGAAAGCTTGGCCTTAGATTAGGCTTGTTTTCAATTATCTCTTAAGATTGAAATTAACCCATTTCTATTAATCTACATTTTGCCACATGACTTTTTACCTCTCCTCAGTTCTGTGAGTCTGACTTGCTCCACATCTCACTGGCATCTCCAAAAGAGAGCGCCCTTCCATTCCACCTAAACGACAACAAAAACAAAAAAAGCCACCACGCAAAGTCCCTCCCTACTACTTCCTGTATGTCTCTCTATCATCTTCCAGATACCCTCTGACTCTCTATGGTTACTTTTTGTCAACTAGTTGCTAAATTGGCCTCCTGACCCAAGGTTGATTTTATTTAATTACTGCAAACACAAACTCAGGGTTCACAGTGTGATCGAATAACCCACAATATTTCCCTCTTTTTGTCTAAATAAAAAGGAAAAGTTTTAACTCTAACACAGTAAAAGTATATACAGTAAGAACAATTATCAGCTATTATCTAAATAAAATATAAAGGTTTTAACTCTGAGATAGTAAATTATATATAATAAGAACAATCATCAAGTAAGGATTACATTTGCAATGTCCAGTTCATTTGTATTTGGCAAATTCAGAGAAACTACTCTATTATCTATTCTATCTTGGTGAGTTCAAATTTTTATACCTAAATCACTTTCTATCTTATATTACCAACCTTGAAATGTCTTTTTAGACCTTAAAACATTTTTAGATAAACAACTTAAGCTTTTATGTTTCTCAACTATATAAACTTTACATCTCTTATGTAAGTTTCTTTTCTGAATTTGGTAACAAGGAAAACTGTAAAACTATAACTATGTATTCTTCAACCCCATCAGAGACTGGAGAAGGATACAATATTACCTGAATAAACAGAAAGTGCAGAGCAAGCAACTTCTAAAACTATAGAAATGACAGAAGCAGCTGGCTGCCTAGACAGTCACTCAAGGTTCCTCTGCAATGTTGGGGCACCCATCTTTGGCCTACAGGCCTAGAATATCTGACAAACATTTTGGTGAAGCAGGAAATTTGAAGGTCTGTTCTACCTTGTCTTGGCAAAGTTTGTCAGTCAGCTTCTTTTGTGTCCTGCTTGTCCAATTTGGACAGCATACTGTCAGCAGTTGAAGCAAGAGCAGTTTCTTTCCCAGTGGCTAGCTTTGCCACAAATGAAAGCAAACACCATATGGAGGTTCTTCAGTGTCTATTATCTTCTCTGAAGTAGATTGATGCTGCAAGGAACAGACATATCTCATTGTCATGAAAACCCTTAGGTTATTAAAACATCTTAAATGCCATATTCTATAGGTCTCTGAAATGTTTGGAGACCACCTATCTATCTAAATATATCTGTGTATGACCTTGAAAAAATACCTAACATGACTATAAGTTTGGTTGTTATAGATGAGTAGCTACTAATCTGCATTTCTTAATTATCCTAAATAGTTTATAATAATAGCTTTTAAGGACTAGAATTTTACATTACACCTTTAAATGAGCTGCATAGGTATAGTACCTTAAACAAGAGTAGAAACATATATACAATATGTTATAACAAAAATAAACTTAAATTTGTATCAATATACAAAAATCCATAACAATGTAAATAATTTGAGACTAGTAGTTGCTTCTTAGTTTAAAAATAGATTCAATAATCTACCCTTTTATCCTATCATTTCTATATCCCCCTTTTTTAAATCTCTTCAGAAAGAGATCCCTGAATCTAAACTCCTGTGCCTAGTTTCCTCCCTGACCATGACCAATAACAACTTGCAATCACAACCCCCCTACAAACAATGATAAATATCCACAACCCACATAACAACCAAAAACCACCCACCCCACCTCTTGGGAATGTGGGCATCATGTTCTTAAAATTACTTCCTGCTGTCTGGGGACAATGGCATCTTTGGGGGCCCCTGAGAAAACTGAGATAATGGTCAAGTCCTGGAAGAGCTAGCTGTTGTCCAGTCTCTGTGTGGTGGGAAAGTGTAAGGCTTATCTGAAGTCCTGGCTGGAGTAATCTATGAGGCTGGACCATCTCAGCTAGTAGCTTTGAGGTTGTCTTAGATGCAGATTTTTGAGGAAAGAGCAACAGAGGTATCTGAGAGGGTGGATCACCCAGGCTTCCTATCTTCATTGATGTCTGGTTCTTTTTTTTTTTCTAAAAATACAAAAACTTTTAAAAGTAACATACATATCTGCACTAACACAAGTATGGAATGTGTGGTGTGTGTGAATCAGGTAAAGATGATTCTCTGCTGTATGTCTGAACAGGTAAAAGGCATCTGTCAACTGTATGAATCCATTTGGACTACATAACCAAACTGTAATATAAATCTCCATCCATGCTGTATGAAAGAATGGCATGTAATAATAAATCATGAGGACTCTGTAGCCAACAAGATTTATCATGTCTGCAATAAGAAAACAAACAACCCAACGAAGAAATGAATTAATGAATTACAATTTTCAAAAGATGAGCTAAAAATGACCAATAAACTCACGAAAAATGTTCAACTACATTGGCCAACATAGAAATGTAAATTAAAACCAACTGAGGGCTGGTGCTATGGTGTAGTGATAAAGGAACTTTCCACCATGCCTATATAATCCCCAGAATCCAGGTAGTACAAGGAAGAACTGACTACCAACTCTGTCAAGTTGTCTTCTGACCACATGCATGCCATTCACACACACACACACACACACACACACGCACGCATGCACGCACGCATGCACACACACACAACATTTCCCTTAGCAGAACTACATATCAAGTGTGATAATAATTTCTATTATTAAAAGATATTTTGAAGAAGCCAGGCAGTGGTGGCACATGCCTTTAATCTCAGCACTCGGGAGGCAGAGCCAGGAGGATCTCTGTGAGTTTGAGGCCAGCGTGGTCTAGAGAGTGTGATCCAGGACAGGCATCAAAGCTACACAGAGAAACCCTGTCTTGAAAAAAATATTTTGAAGAAATATACTTCAAGTTTTGTAGCTGACTTCTTATTCTTACAGCGCTTTAAAATCCTAATGGCATTATTTTACTGGGTATCTACCATCTACCTATCTGTCTATTTCTCCTCCTGCTATACTGGTATGCTATTTATGTGTGTATGTGGAAGATAGAGGTCAACATCGGGTGTCTTCCTCAACCACCCTCCACTTTATGTTTTGAGGCAAGGTCTCTCACCAAACCTGGAGCTCACTGATTTAGTCAGACTGGTGGGCTAGTGAGCACCAGAGATTCTCTTGTCTCTGTCTATCCGATGCAGAAATTATAGGTGTGTGTCACCATGCCTGGCTTTTATCTGAGTGCTGGGGATTAAACTCAGGTCCTCAAGCTTATACAGCAAGCACCTTATCCGTTGAGCCATCCTTCAACCCAGCAATCCTTTTAAAACTTTACGATTACTAGACTATACCCTACTTGGTCATGGTATGCTATTTTTATAATATTTGGTATTTTATCTTCTTATTTTTCCATTTTCTATCATTTTGCATTTTGCAACAATACTTAGCACCTTTTCATTTTGAAAATATCAAGTAAATTTTCTTAGAAAAGTACATACTATTTGATTTTTTTTACAATAAACATCTATTTCTGGGTCACTTTCATTCTTAAAAAGTTCTCATATTTCATGTCTTGATACATTTTTTAAAGATTTCTTTATTCATTTCATGTGTCTGTGTGTGTCTGAGTATTATGTATGCAGTGTCCACAGATACCAGAAGAGGGCGTCAGATCCCCTGGAACTGGAGTTACAGGTGTTTGTAAGCTGCCATATAGCTGCCATATAGGTACTGGGAACCAAACTTGGGTCTTCTTCGAGAGCAGCAAGGGCTACTAACCACTGAGCAATCTCTCAAATCCCCTGTGATCTTTAACAGCCAACGTCCAGACAGAAGTTCTTTGCATCAGTTGAATTTAAGATAGAATTCCTCTGTGACTGCAAGTCTGCCAGTGTAGACACTTTTACCTGTTGTGGGATGATCCTTCTGTATGCTATGAATATGTGTTGCTACTGTTGGTTAACAAAGAAGCTGCAATGGCCTATGACAAGACAGGGAATCCAAGCAGAGAGACAAGGAGAAGAAAGGTAGAGTCAGGGGAGACACTGAGCGCTGGGGCTGGGGAGGGACAAGATGTAGTAGAATACAGGTAACACCACGAAGCGAAGCCACGTGGAAAAACATTGATTAATAGAAATGGGTTGAAATAAGTTGTAAGAGCTAGTTGATGATACTACTGAGCCATACACCAAACAGTTTGTAATTAATATAAGCCTCTCTGTATTTACTTGGGACTCAATGGCAGCAGGACCAGGCGGGACAGAAACTTCCGCCAACAATATTTACCACCAGGACTTTTGAAGTTGTTCTTCCCTCTTTAGAACAGACTTGTGTAATCTTGAATCTGGGACCTTCTTTCTTAAGGTGGGTTTCCAAAGTTTTAGTCTATCTTGGTGGGGAGAACAAGATGGAACACAGAAATATCTATCATGGCTGCCAGGGTAAAGCTGTCCATTGGTTTTGAAGGTAAAACTTAATCTTAAAATCCTGGGAAGGATTGTGCACAACAAAAACAACATGAAGTCTAGAATGATAGAATTGTTCTGAGAAGTTATTGGTAACAAGAGTCATGAATATTAATAGCCTTTGATCTACTAATTTCACTTAAAGGAATCGACCTTTAAATCATAGTGGAACAATGATTCATACACAAAAGTTCATTGTAAAAGCAAATGTTTAGAAATGGCCTGGGGTACTAGAGAGATGGTTCAGTGGTTAAGGGCACTGGCTGCTCTTCCAAAGGACCATGGTTCAATTCCCAGCACCCACATGGCAGCTTACAATTGGCTGTAACTCCAGTTCCTGGGGATCTTACACCTTCACACCAACGCACATAAAATAAAGTTAAATAAGTTTTTTTAAAAAAAGGAAGAAAAAAAGAAATGACCTGACTTGGACCTTATAGAAATAATTAATTTACCATAGGTGGCTGAAGATGTAGGCAACTGTACCCTCTTCAATCTTATTCTCCAACATTCTAACTACAAGAGGAAACTCTGTGCATAAGTTTAGTTATATAAACAAAAGCCATGTTAAAAGATACAACTAGCTCTCCACCAGATCTCCACCATCATGGACACGAGTCACGTGTCTCATCAAGCTGACTAGGGTACCAAAGTGCTGGGCAGGACCGATTCACAGGGACAGTGCACGCAGGTGCATGTGGAATTTATGGATGACACCAGCAGCTCTATCATCCGAAACATCAAAGGCCCTGTTTGAGAGGGTGATGTGCTTACCCTATTGGAGTCAGAAAGAGAGGCTCAGAGGTTGCACTGACCTTGCTCTGGGTCTTGGCCCGCGATGACCTGCAACTATTAAATAAAGCATTTGTATTGTTTTTTTAAAAAAAAAAAAAAGAGAGGGAGATACAACTAAAATTTCCAGATTTTTCCAGTTTCCAGCTGTTTTCCCGTTGTTAATCCTTCTTTTTCTCCCTGGGTTATGATTCTTGCCACTTCTCTGCTTAATTCTGGGGGTTTCCCATCTGAAAGCGCACATCTCTGGTTCTGACGGGAAGAGTCTCCCCTTTGTCAGGTTCCAGTATTCACCCCTCACAAAGCTGCTTCCCAGCTATAAAAACCAAAAGCAGCCAATGACCTCTCCCAGAAGGAAGCCCTTCAGAGGCCTGCTAGCACAGCCCTCAACACTGAGAGGATTGTGAATCCAACATCGTCTTATCCCCTTCGGAATCTTCTTTAAAGGCAGCAGCGTTTGTATCCACTGTCTCTTAGTACATGAAAATTCCTTCGTTAGAAAGAAACTACACTTCTGTGTTGTTCACGAAAGCAATATTCAGAAAGCAAGCCTCTCTGTTCTGGGAAGAATTAGAATGAAAGTGATTATTTGGAGTGGATGAAATGCTGAAAGTTCAGTATAGGATTGAAGATTTTGTTCTAGTATTAACAACAGCAGCTTCTGAAAAGGGAAATGTAGGCAGGGCTTATGGGAGCACGGGAAATGCATCCTACTGTGACTGAAAACTGAAAAATTGAAAGTGGAGAATACACACACCTGCTTAGACGCTTCCATGTTTCAAGAAGCAAGCATTTGAGATTTACCTAATTTTACAATTACGATAAACATTCTAGCCTGTTACAAATCTATTTTAAAAAATTATATACCACCTCGCTCTGCTAAGCATTTTTATTTAATTTTCTAGAACAAAATACACACTCTCTATTAAAATATACACATATATATGTATCAGGACTAGTTTTCATGTCTGCCCCAACAAAAGACTTCTGGGTCCACATTGTATCTGAAATGTTTGCAAGGAAAAGATACAATTACCGGAAACGATATTGTTGCAGAGAAAAAGCACATTATTTCAACCATGTTGTGGGTAACTCATGGGAATGGATTCTAACTTCATCGCCTTTGGGGACAAATTACAAATCCTAACCAGGAGCACTGGAAAGATCTCTTCTATTCTTCCTACTCGAGACATGACCTGCTGCCTTGTGCACACACACAGTCTCTGCTTCCACTGCTCCAAAGACAGCGCAACAAGCAGCCACTGGAAAGCCATACAAATCAGATTCTGGCGTCTGGGAGATAGCTCAGTGTGCAAGAGCACTTGCTATGCAAACATGGGGTTCTGAGTTCAAATAGCTATGCATACGTGAGGATCTAAGTTCAAATACCCAGCGCCCACACAGGGGAAGGCAGTCATACATGGCTGTAAGTGCTTATAACCTCAGCAGTGGGGAGCAGACACAGGATCCTAGGAGCTTGCTGGCCTGCCGGGCTAGCCCACACTGAGCTTGGAGATCAGTGAGAAGCTTTGTCTCAAGGCAATGGGACAGAGAATGATAGTGAAAAGATATCTGATAGCTTCCTCTGGCCTCTGCACCCAAAGGCACCAACATGCACCACACACATGTATACACATGCACACACACACACACACACACACACACACACACACACAAAATGGGACTGTAATTCAGACACTTCCATTGTTGAAACTATGAATCATCCAAAAGCTTACCAAAGACTCTTTGATGTCATGCTGCTATCCATGCTGAAAATTTATTCTGAGGGTCCCAGTGCTCTGACAGACATGACAGGATGTTTGGGTCAGTGGGTCCCAAACATCCTGCAAATCTTAGACTGACTGACAGAACATCGTTTATTCCGTGAACAACACTGGAAAGAAGCACATTGGATCAAGACACAGCCACGCTGAAGCGCTCTTCAAATAGTCAGAGGCAAGTGTGACACAGACAGGGCGGGGCCAGCAGTCTGCATCTTACTCAACTCAGTCGTGCAGGAAGGAACGTATATGTTGCTAAAACTAACTCAAAGGAGAACCAAAGAACGGAGATCTTTGCATAGGCCATCAGAGAAATGGAGAAAAGAAATGCCTACTTAATAGACACAGGTCTAGTTAATATCCTACAGGCTATCAACTTTGGGTTGGTTGGTTTGTTCCCCCCCCCCATGGCAAAAAGCTGTAAGTTAATAGCTAGCTTTAATGTCTGACCTCTTAGAAAATATCACTAATAGCAAAGACACAATCCTCTAATAGAAAGTACTAAATAGTTTTAAGTAAGTGTATCAAAAAATGATATAATTTCTTTATTCCAAGCTTTGGTTGAATTATCTTAATGTTAGTAATTTAAAAAAAAACATGTCCAGAAAGGAATGTACCAAAGTTCTAAGTATTTTTCACTTTGGTGAATATGACCCTTGACTCTGTCAATTCAAAACTCCAATTTATCCCCACTGTGTGCCAGAACACTAACTCAGCTTACGGGATGCATATATACACCAGGCAAAAGCTATTCATTTACACCAGACCCAGAACTCACAAGAAGAGCAGATACTCACATCCTCCAATGGTTGCATTCTTGTCTTCAAGGAAAGCAGTTCAGTGGATCAATTTATCATCTTAATGTGGCTGGATGAGTTGGGATGATACTAGGAAAAAAAGCTAGCTCTGATGTAATGGAAATGTGCTTGCTCACTCACTCTCCTAAATGATAAAAGAAAGAGAGGGGGAGAGGGAGGGGAAGAGGTGGGGAAGGGAGGAAAATAAAAAACAAACAAACAAACAAACAAACAAACAAACAAACAAACAAAAAACCTCACCAGAGATTCTTTCCTTGAATGTAAAGCAGGGGAAAGAACATGGTCACAAAAACCTACTTTGTACATTGGGATTTGGAGAAGAAATTCTTACACCTCACAGGAGAAAGGTTTGCCAGGGACATCTAGTCACCCTGGACAGTTTGGGGAATTTGTCCTCTAAGATGTGAAGTTGCTGTGGTTTGAGTGGTGTTTGCTTTCTTGAATTTATGCTGAGCTTCATCCCCATCATGAGGTACCAGGAAAATAGTTAATTCAACCATGATGTGTAAAGGCAGAATCATTTGGGTGGAGCCCTTGTGACTGAATTCTGGTGACTTTATGGGAACACGAAAAACCAGAGCACCCAAACAGGCTCAGAGAAGTTCAGTGTTTTGCCATGTGATGCTGTGTGCTACCTTTGGATTCCGCCAGAAGGTAAGCTTCACTGGATATGAATCCTCCAACTTCTGGAAGTGAGCGTTCAAGATGTTGCTTTCTTTTCTAACGTTACTAAGTCTCACGGATTTTTGCCCCAGTAATAAAACACAGAGAATAATTCAAAACTTAACTTCTGTCTGCTAGTAGATCAGAATCTGCTCTCAGACAGGACAGCTGCCCGAGCCAAAGGCACAGCTCCAAAACCCATTGCGACTATCTGTGGTGTCTCCTGGAGCCTTCCTACACAAGTCTGTACCTCTTACCCTTCCCTTTGCCATCCCACCTCAGCATCACAATCACTTTTCCCTCCTCTGCTCAGAGGACTTTGCCTCATTTGGGTGGATATGGAGAAGGCTGTGGAGGAGATAGGAGAATGGTAGGGTTACTCGCTGTCTTACTGTATATGGAATGCTCTTCTCTTGCGCAAAGCTCCATTTGAGGAATGCTCTTTGTGGTGGTTCGAACAGGAATGGCCCCCGTAGTCTCATGTGTTTGAATGTTTGGCCCATAGAGAGTGACACTGTTAGGAAGTGTGCCCTTGTTGGAGGAAGTGTGTCACTGTGGGGGTGGGCTTTGCAGTCTCAGATGCTCAAGCCTGGTCAGTGTGTCACAGTCACTTCCTGCTGCCTGAGGATCCAGATGTAGAACTCTCAGCTACCTCTCCAGCACCGTGTCTGCCTTCACGCCACCATGCTCCCCACCATGATGATAGTGGACTGAACCTCTGAACTGTAAGCAATTAAATGTTTTCCTTTATAAGATTTGCTGAGGTCATGGTGTCTCTTCACAGCAATAGAAACCCCAACTAAGACATTCTTTTGTGTTTTCTTTTGTGTTTTCAGACCCACTGTTAGCAATAGGGAAATCCATCAACAGGTCATCACTTTTCCATCCAGTCATTAATGGCATCAGGCCATCTCCTGAATGTCTGTCATTGAAAACACATGGCGAGATTTTGATCCCTGGTGCCTCCTCTTCCAACATAAGCTGCATAAACCTCTTTGACCTTTTTCTAGGCTCCACTGTGGCTAAACCTCCCTCTAATGGGCTCATTCTTTCTTGGTGTATAATTATATCAAACATTGCCTTGTCTACTTTCCTCTTTCCCTGATTTGACTTGGGTAAGATTTTAACTCTAAAGTGCTTTCCTCCTTGTTGCATGGATCTGGTGGTATCTTCTCTCTGAATATAATCTCCCTATGTAATACCCTTCCCGTAAGCTTCAGAAGAGCACACTCTCAGCCTCTCTCCCAGTTCCAACCACATCACCTTTATAGATACTGGGAAATAAATCAACCTCATTTCATCTTAAGGCCCTCACAGGAGTTGCTCCACTACCTGGGCCACTCTGCTTAGATGGCTTTGCATGAGGAAAATATTCAGAATTTTAGTTCAGCTCTTTCTTTTTCAGAGAAATCTTTTTTTTTTTTTTTTTGGTTTTTCGAGACAAGGTTTCTCTGTGTAACTTTGCGCCTTTCCTGGAACTCACTTGGTAGCCCAGGCTGTCCTCGAACTCACAGAGATCCGCCTGCCTCTGCCTCCCGAGTGCTGGGATTAAAGGCGTGCGCCACCACCGCCCAGCAAGAAACCATTTTTGACTAAGCAGTCTTAAATACATTTTTCAGAGATGACTGGGGTGATAGACAAGTGAGTAAAGTGCTAGCCTTGCTCTTCATCACATGAGCCTTTTTCCTGAGCACTGTTCTGGTGTCCTCAAAACAAAGCCAGAGTTCCCCGTGGAATGAGTAACTATGAGAACAAAACATCTGCACTCTAGCCTAGAAGGCCACATACTGTCATTTCCACACTATGCCAACAGTTACGTGAGCCAGCCATATTCAATGTAGAAGGGGGTTTCACATGGATTAAAGGTTATCTCCAGGAATGCCACACATAGGTAATTGTTACTCAATAAATATATTTGACAGGTCCCAAAGAAGCCCAGGGCAATTCTCACTCAGTACCTGTGGCTCCTCCCAACACTTCTCACTTTGCCCCCTACCCTAAACCTCTCCAGCCCAGGGCTGGGCTTTGCTCCCACCCCCTATCTAATCCAGCAATCTTGGCCATGTGCCGTCTTGGCCCTGTGGTCCTTGGCTCCTCTCTTGATCTACTTGCCCTCTCTCCTCTTCTCTCTCTCTTCTCTCCCTCTCTTACTCCCCCGTCCCCTCATAGCCCGCTTCCGTCTGGACCCTTTCAGATGCCGCTGGCTCTACAATCCCTCATATCTCCAATAAAACCTTCTCCTCCACCATACCCAGGAGCAGGCATGTCCTTATTTTCATTCAGTATTAAACTAATGAATCGTCTCTTGAAATTTTGTAATTTAACTCTTCAAGAGATGCCTTGTTTTCAAGTGTTTAGGGAGCGCTCTCACTATCTCAGCCCTATTGCCTGGACGAAGTATCCTATTTTATTTATACAACAATGTTGTTGTATTGATTTGTGTGTATGTGTGTATGTGTGTGTGTGTGTGTGTGTGTGTGTGCACCAGCACACATGCCACAGCACATGTGTGGAGAGAAGAGGACAGCTTGTGGGAGCTTCTCTCTTCTTCCACCACGTGGGTCTGAAAACTGAACTCAGTTCACCGGGCTCGATGCCAAGTGCCTTTACCCACTGAACCACCTCATCAGCATCTCCTCATGTCATTTTTTTTAAAAAGAATGCAACAACAAAGAAAAAAATAACCATCTAGGTATGTTATTGTGACTATACTTTTGTACACAGTCAGTTTATTTGTAGGACAATCAAAGGAGGCATTTTCAGCTAGCAGCACCTTAGAGAACCTGGGCACGGGGATCGCTGTAAACACCAGGAACCTGCTAGTCAGCACATCTGACTCCTCTGTCTGTGCAGGACTTGCCAGTTGGCAGTGTCTTCACATGTCTCATCTGAAACCACTTCGTCTATGAGAAAAAAAAGACAAGGCAGATTTTATTCAAATGTGATAGATAACGCCACCGATGAGGATCCAGTTTTACTGAGAAGCCAAGCCAGAAGTACAACTTTGGTGTTCTGTTGCTCCTATCAGAAGAAAGACAGAGAAGGAAATATATCTTAAGTGGGCTGTTGTTGTTTGTTTCTGCCCTTTTGGGGGCCTGCCACCCAGCTCCCCAATAAATCACACACAGAGGCTTATTCTTTTTTTGTTTTGGTTTGGTTCTTTGTTTGTTTGTTTCAGGGGCTTATTCCTAATTATGAATGCCCAGCCTTAGCTTGGCTTGTTTCTTGCCAACTTTTCTTTTCTTTTTTTTTTTTTTTTGGTTTTTCGAGACAGGGTTTCTCTGTGTAGCTTTGTGCCTTTCCTGGAGCTCACTTGGTAGCCCAGGCTGGCCTCGAACTCACAGAGATCTGCCTGCCTCTGCCTCCCAAGTGCTGGGATTAAAGGCGTGCGCCACCAACGCCCGGCAAACTTTTCTTAACTTAAACTAATCTATCTGTCTTTTGCCTCTGGGCTTTTACCTTTCTCTATTTGTGTAGACCTTTCTTTCTTACTCCGTTGCTGGTTGTGTAGCTGGGTGGCTGGCCCCTAATGTCCTCCTCCTTCTCCTCCTCCCAGATTTCTCCTTTGATTTATTCTCTCTGCCTGCCAGCCCCGCCTATCCTTTCTCCTGCCTTGTGATTGACCGTTCAGTTCTTTATTAGACCATCAGGTGTTTTACACAGGTACAGTAAGTAACAGCTTCACAGAGTTAAACACATGCAACATAAACAAAAGTAACACACCTTAAAATAATATTCTACAACAGTGGGCTGGATTATACTTCAGAAAGCAACTACAACATCTCAACAGCTTAAAACAAAAGAACTGCTCGTGTAAATCCAAAGTAGGGACTGACTTTTCAAGGTGACACTCCTCCACACAAGGCAAGGATTCACCTCTTCGTTCAGGAAGATACTTCATCGCCTCCAGGGTTGTGTTGGTTAATTGTGACTGTCAACTTGATTGAGAAATACTTAGGAGGTCACTAAAGATGCCATTAATTAGAATCTCAATAAACTACCAGGAGGGGGGTAGTACTCTGGAAGGTGGGACTGGACGGAAAAGGTAGCTCATGCACGGGGCTGGGAGGCATGACCTTAAGGTCAGTGTCTTGCACTGGCCTTTTCCTCTTCCTCTCCCTCCTTTTCCCTCCCTCTGCTTCCTGTCTTCTGTACCATGAGCTGCTCATCCTCTGCTCTGTCACATACTCCTCGCCATGGACTTATATGTCTGAAACTAAGAGCTAAGGTAAACTTTTTCTTGCTTAAGTTCCTTCTGACATGTATTTTGGTCACAGCTATACAAAAGGAACTAATAGGCAACAGAGAACTCAAATGTGTTAGCACCAAGTGACAAGCATCCTTCTCTGTCACCGTTCTTGGGCCCTTTCTCATGACCCCGCTTGACTGTAAGCAGACAGAGATGTGTAAGTTTCCTATGCCCAGGGCACAGGTCAGCCCAAGACTCTCTACATATAAAAAGTAGTAAAGTATGTATAGGATTTGTAGAAATAGGAAACTGTTCTGAGGTCCCTCAAGAATACTTAGAAAAACTGTGTGAAGGCATAAACATAAAACATCTGATCTTTTGAAAGCCTCTCGCTAGGTTTTCTCATGTTCATTTTTTACGAGTTCACCTTCACAACGGACCTGGTAATGTAGATATCATTCCCTTTTCTATGGTTTAGGAAGTAGAAGCTTGATGAGTAATGAACTCACCCAGAGCTCACACTAATAAATGAAGGAAATCTGATGCCCTTGCTCTTTCTTTCTCTCTCTCTCTCTCTCTTTTTAAGTGTGTGAGTATACAGATGTGCATGTTCATACCATTGTGTGCATGTGTAGTTCAGAGGATAACTTTTGGGAATTGGTTCTCTTCTAAAACGTAGGTTCTGGAGTTCTGACTCATTGGGGTTAAAGGCATGCTCTTTTACCCACTGGGCCATCTCACTGGCCCTTTCCCCATCTCTTGATTGTGTATAATGATCTCTTTCCCATCCCACAAGAGCTTATTTATATGAATGGAAGACGCAGCTAGTGGAGAAGGATGTGTAACAAGTAGCAATTCAGCCGACTTACTTTTACTTCTTACACGGTATGATTTGCCAGATGCTTGTGTATATTTCTTTGTACTTTTTATGTCTTAAATATTTCAAGGCACTTTTTAAAGGGGGGGGGACTCTGCATCTGAGTAGTGACAGATTCTTATGTTGGAAAGAATCATTTTGTTAAAATGTCAGCAAAAATGGACATGTAGTATTGTATTTATTGCACATATTATTTGCTAAATAACTTTAAACCATTTATTTACATGTATTTACTTACTTTACCTAGCAACCTTACTAATATGCAAATTAATGTGAGATGAGAGGGTTGAAGCAAGTATAGATTAAGTAACTTGATCTAAAGTCACAAGGTTTATAAAGAGGGAAAAACTGGTTTTGAAAGCACACATTCTAGTTTCAGGATACGCACATGTGACTCAGTAATACCTTCCCCATCAAGTGGAGAAGATGAATCAAATTTGCAGAAGGGCGAAAATCTTTAGGGCATCTATTGCAGTTGTGGCTGTTATAATCCATAGATATTTGCATCCAGTTAAACTGGGAATTCAAAATAGCTTTCCCGTGACGGTGCCGGAGAACGGGCTAGTAGTGCAAATGGTAGCAATCGTGAAGAAATGTTTCATGCATGAGATGACTCTCTTGCACTCATGAGAAGAAGGACTACGTGATTAATGTAGGGTTCTAACCTATTGAGAAAACTTCTTTGCAGGAAGGGAGGAGTAGGCGAGGAATTTTAAAAAGTCTAAGAAAATATAATTTGGGATTGCTGCTGTCAACGCTACAGATGCCCCCATCACCATCAAATGTCTCCTGTGTACACACACACACACACTGCAGTCGATTCAGCATTGCACATTCCGAGGCCGACCCGGGGCTGACAGCTGCAGCGTGGAGGACCACGGCCAGGGGGCGCCCTCACCCACAGGGCCGCTCTGTCTCGGGACGCGCTCCCCCTCCTCTCGCTGCTCCTGTCTAGCTGAGAAGGCGGAAGCAGCGGCAGCCGCCGCTGGGGCTGAGGCTCCGGCCGTCGGCGGACACAGCGGACGCTGCCCTCGAACCAGGAGTTTGGCGTCGGAGTCACTTGGTCTTGGAGCGCCCCGTGTGTTGGCGACGCGGTGTGGCCGGGGG
>CABHPH010147523.1:0-22900 GCA_902168325.1 Peromyscus nudipes
AGCAGGAAGCCATTGGCCTTGTTGGTTTTTATTCCAGTCCCTGGAAGGGCAAGGGCACCCAGAAAGTCCTGGGCCAGCAAGAGTATCTGGGGGCTCTTGGGATTTGGCAGGGTGGAGACCAGAGAGTATGGGGGCCCAAAAAAGGGACTTTAACCAGCTCATACTCAGGGACCCCTTGGGTAACAATACTCCTCCTATATTCCTCTTTGAGTACTTGAGGTGCATAACTCTGGGCTATAGGCAGAATGGGTAGCAGTCATCACCATGGCCTGGCAGGATTCCTGTGGGCACCTGGCCCTGGCTGATGCCAGGACTGAGTACGTTCCCTGTCCTGGTTCCCTGGGGCTGGCTGGTGTAGGGTCTGAAGGAGCAGGCCAGTTACTCTAGCCTTTGAGTCACCAGAGGAAGGGACATGGAGTGAAGATGAAGGCATGCCTTAGTGCTAGTCCCAGGAGCAGAGGTTAAAACATAGTCCCTGCATCTGATGGGAGCCTCACACCAGGCTTGGAGAAGAGTCCAGTGATTGGACCGTCAGGTGGAGATGCTCACTGCCTCTTTCCTAGGGCCAACCCATGTCTGCTAGGCTGGGTTGATCTCTAGGACCTTCCCGGGTTCCCATTCCCAGAGACCAGTTAGACCTCAGTGGCGATCCTTAGCCTATGGCTGCAGTGAGGTACCCGTGGTGGCTTTCTTCCTCCAGGATGACAGCCTTTGCAGCGGTCAGGGCTGCCCCTGTGCAAAGCTTGTGGTCTGGAGGGGGACTCCAGGACCTCCGCCCTTCTTGATCTCTTCTCCCAAGTACTGCCCCTCAATTGCCCCACTGTTGAGTTATACGAAGGACACGGGTCTACCCCAGGGCCATAGGAGGCTCACCAGCCTTGAGTAGTTGTGGTGGAAGGCCCCAACATCACACTAGGGTGTCACCTGCTCTCCACTCCCGCACCACAGCAAGCACTAGGCTTCAGGGAGGGCAGCTCAGGCCCAGGGTTGGCATGGAGACACTGGGGCGGTGTGTGAGCACTGGACTTGTCTTGAGGGACAGAGTCCTTAGGTCACTTGCTGTCGTCCAGGTAGAACACCTAGGTGTTGCTGGACTTGTGCCGCCTGCCTGTAACCAGATGCCCCTGTGGTGCCTGCCACCTGCCAGCCAGGACTCTCCCTCCCAGCAGCTCATGCGCAGCTGTTGCTATAGTGATGGAAGAGACGGCCCGGCCTGTGCTGCAGTTACTCTGGCAGAGGTGCCCAGGGCAGGGCGGAGGTGCCCAGGATAGGGCCTGGCGTGGGTAGGGCTGTCTCTTGAACTGTGGCCCCTGTCACCAACCACTCTGTATGTGTGAAACACATTTGTCCTGTGGCCCTGGGTGCCCATATCTCTTCCTCAGCTGGCCCTGGACTCGATCCTGGCTAGAGAGGAGGTGGAGGCTGGCACAGGCGGGTGTGGGGTGTGGACACACAGCGGGGTGTTGTGGATCACAGAGAGCTATTGTCAGAGCACAGTAGGCACAGCCAGGGACAGGCTGGGCATTGCCCCACACCACTCCTGGGTGGCAGCAGGGGGGGGGCGGGGAGAGCTTCAGAGTCCGCCTCAGATGGTGAGGAGGGTGAAGGAGACCTGATATTACAGAGCCATGGAGGAGGACTGCCTCTGGTGGTGGTGGGGCCTCTCTTTCCTATGGTCTCAAAAGCGGGAGCTTCCTGACATCCTCCCTGAGCTGAGGTGGGGTAGGAGTTGAGGAAGCCTTTGTTTTCCAGGAGGCACTGGGAGGTGAGCCTGGGCCCCAGGGTTTTGGCACTTCTGGCCTACCTTGCAGCCTGGCCCTAAGAGGTTAGAGCAGGAAAAGAGGCTTTTGCCTCAGGGACCATGTTTGCTAGAGGCTCAGGGCCCTGGTCACAGTCTGGGCCTTCCTCACACTAGGCCTCATCTCTCTGATTCCAACACAAAGTTATAAGGGTGCTGCAGGAGAGGAGGAGAGGAGAGGTGCAGGCCGGAGCTCAGCGCAGTCAGAGACCACATTTGGCCAGGATGTCCTCCAAGCTCCCACCCAGCTGACTCAACAGGTTGCCGGGAAGAAGAGGAGTTGGTTAAAGGAATGGTTGAGAGCTGACCACAAACTGGCTAATTTGTTCCTGGTGGCCTTGGACCTCTTCAGAGGGTAGGAGGTCCATGGTTTGACGGGCACAATCTAAGCTGGAGGACAAGAGAACGGATGTGGTGGTACCACACAGTGTTCAACATCTTGGTGTACTGGGAGGGACTAGGAACCTTGGCTGGACCTGGGAAACCTGTGTTGACCTTCATGGCCGCTGGGTGCACATGGCTGGGCTGGTCCTTCGAGGAGGTCAGGAGAGCCTAGGCCAGCACATGTTCATCATGTCCAGCCCTGGACAGGCAGTGGTGGGCAGGCACCTCATGTGGTCCACCCTTTCCAGTGGGTCCTGGCTTTTGAGATCTTCATCCCGCTTGTCCTCTTCTTCATCCTCTTGGGACTGCGGCAGAAGAAGCCCACCATCTCCGTGAAGGAAGGTGAGGTGCAGGCGTAGCCTGGGCACGTGGGTGGGCAGGGAGGGATAAGAGTCCTGTGTGCACATGTCAGCCCCAGTGTGTCCCCATTCCCAAGGCTCCCTGAGGCCATGACCCAAGTGCCTGCTCCCCACGTGGTCCTGGCCACGTGTCTTGGTTAGGCCGTGGAGGTCAGGGCTGGCCATTGTGGCCATGGATGACGACGGTGCCTGTTTCTGGAGGGTTCAGGCATTCACTAGTTTCCTCTGTTCTGTTTTGACCTGCCCCCCACCCTGCATGGTCTCTTGTCCTCCTCGGCCCGGCCTGCATGCAGTCTGTAAGTGAGCAGCCACCTCCTCCTTGCTGGCTCAGGTGGCAGCCATGGATGTCCTGGCAGGTCCCCCTGGTGCGGCTTAAGCACCCCTTCTGCTTGCATTAACAGCCTCCCAGCAGCTGGGTCCTGTAGAAGCCCCTGCCTGTGAGCAGGAAAGGCTGGCTTATCACTCAGGGTGGTGGGCTGTGATGTGGGTGGAGGTGGGTAGTGAAGGGCCAGGCCACCTGGGCCATAGCTGGTACCCTGGTCAAGCCATTGGAGTATCTGCTTGGCAGTGTATCTGTGAGGTCGCCTGGCCATGCTTTCTAAGGGTGGGGTTCCTGGGTTGAGCCTGGGCTAGCCTGAGATGAGGCTGGGATGGCCTGCAACTTTCCCTTCAGACTCCTTTGGGCTATTGCACTCACTCTGCTAACCAGTTGGCCTGAGAGGTCAGAGGTCACTGCCAAGGGGTGCCTCATGTGCTACCCTGGTCTCTCTGGGAAGGGGCGGGGACTGTTGGGGCATTTGGGTACTGCACGAGCTAAGGAGTGATGTGCTGGGAGTTACAGGGGAAGGGAGGGCAGGTGGCCCTCTGACCTCTGACCTCCAGAGTCATTTGCCTTGGCACAGCTGGGGGTCAGTTGCTCTGTGCCCCCAGCCTAGTCTGCCTGAAGCTGCTTCTCCTTCCTGTCTTCAAACATCTCTCTTGGTCCCCATCTCCCTCATTCTTGCTCCCACCAGCTTTCTACACCGCAGCCCCCCTGACGTCTGCCGGCATCCTGCCTGTCATGCAGTCGCTTTGCCCCGATGGCCAGCGGGATGAGTTTGGTTTCCTGCAGTATGCCAACTCCACGTAAGTGCCCCCACCCCCTGCCTGGGGAGCCAGCCACCCCTACCCCTACACCGTGGCCAACGTCTGATGTCCTGTGGTGTTGCAGGGTCACCCAGCTTCTAGAACGCCTCAACCGAGTCGTGGAGGAGGGTAACTTGTTTGACCCAGTGCGACCCAGCCTGGGCTCAGAGCTTGAGGCCCTGCGTCAACATCTGGAGGCGCTCAGCTCAGGCCCTAGCACCTGGGAAAGCCACTCCACCAGACCTGCAGGTGTGCCCTGTGTGGGGACGGCTTGGGGGAGGGTCTAAGCACCGCTGTCACTGGAAGCCCGCTTGTTTCATCACTCTGGGTCACAGCCTGCCTCTGGCCCGGGGTCCTTGTGTCTGCACCACATTGTCCCTTACCTGTGTGCTTGAGGCGGGCCCAGTGCAGTGCTGGTAGCTCTGCTCAGAGCCTATCTGGGACACCTGAGCCCCAGTTAGAGCCGGCCCCTCAGTCCCATCCTCCTGCCTGTCCAGTTTCTTCCTTCTCTCTGGACTCGGTGGCCAGGGACCAGAGGGAGCTTTGGCGTTTCCTGATGCAGAACCTGTCACTGCCCAACAGCACAGCCCAGGCCCTCCTGGCTGCCCGTGTGGACCCTTCTGAGGTGAGGGGGGGCGTGTCTCGGTAGTGGCCACGCCCCTCTGCTCTCCCCATCGCCCCTGGTTGCAGCCGAGAGGGAGGGGCCGCAAGTGTATCTGAGTTCCTCTCAGGACTCTGGAGCTCCTACTGAGCCAGACCCCCTCACAATGCAGGTCTATCACTTGCTTTTGGGTCCTTTGCCTGCCCTGGATGGGAAGTTGGGTTTCTTCAGGAAGCAGGAGCCATGGAGCCGCCTGGGTAGCAATCCTCTGTTACGAATGGAGGTGAGAGGTCTATCCCAGGGAGATGGGTGGAAGAAAAGGCTCTCCCTTAGTTACGCATAAATTCTGGGGATCTGTGGTGTGTGTGGGGGGGAAGTAGAGGCAGGATGGTGATTTGAGTGCTCCCACAGCACTGTGGAACCCTGGCACAGGGCCAGCACAGTGGACGGTCAGGGCAAAATCTTGTGCTACCTTAAGTAGGCCGTTGGCCATTTCTTGGTGGGAGTGCAGGCTTTACCAGTCCCCCTGTTCTTTGCCCCCAGGAGCTGCTGCTGGCTCCTGCCCTCCTGGAGCAGCTCACATGTGCGCCAGGCTCTGGGGAGCTGGGCCGGATTCTTACCATGCCTGAGGGTCATCAGGTAGACCTGCAGGGCTACCGGGATGCCGTCTGCAGTGGACAGGCGACAGCTCGTGCCCAACGCTTCAGTGATCTGGCCACTGAGCTCCGGAACCAGCTGGACATGGCCAAGATTGCCCAGCAGGTGAGGTCCTGCCCGTCAGTTGGCCAGCAATGCTGACCAGCCTGGAAGAGGCGCTGGGGCTACATGGAGCCTGAATGTGGGAGGCTCCTGCACCCTGGCCTTGCATGGTATGGTTGGAATTGAGCAATACCCCTTACCCAGTTCCAGACCTCGGTTCCTTCCCACCTCTCACCCCAAGCTATGGCTCTAGCCCTGGCCAGGACTTCCCAAACTGAGGAACCTCCCTCATCTTCCCAAGCACTGCCCTCTGTTGACACCCTTCCTGTTCCATTCCTGAACTTAGCCACCTCCCCGAGTCACCTCCAACCAAGTTCACCCTGCCTCCTAGCCTGTATTTTCCATATGCCTGGTCTTCCCCTCAGCTGGGCTTGGATGTCCCCAACGGCTCAGACCCCCAGCAGCAGGCACCGTCCCCACGGAGCCTGCAGGCACTCTTAGGGGACCTGCTGGATGCCCAGAAAGTTCTGCAGGATGTGGATGTCCTCTCAGCCCTTGCCCTGCTGCTGCCCCAAGGCGCCTGTGCTGGCCGGACCCCTGCATCTCAAGCTAGCAGCCTGAGTGGAGTGGCCAACAGCACTGGGCCAGGGGCGAGCACAGGTTCCAACACCACCGTGGAGGAGGGAACCCAGTCACCTGCGACTCCAGCCTCTCCTGACACTCTGCAAGGCCAGTGCTCAGCCTTTGTGCAGCTCTGGGCTGGCTTGCAGCCCATCTTGTGTGGCAACAACCGGTAGGTCAGCAACCAAGGGATGGAGGGAATGGGAGAGTCGTGGGGTAGTAGGGAGTTGACCCCATTGCCTGTCCCTGTGCATAGACCCCATTCTGAAAGTTCCATTTGCTATCTGCCCCTACATTTAAGCCCACCCCATGCCTAACCTGACATCCCACCTTAGCCTTTCCCTCGGCTTCTGTTGAGCCATCCCAAGTGTCCCATCCCACTGGTCCTGACATCTCTGCCCTGTTCCTGGTGCTTTGTCTCTGCCAGAACCATTGAGCCTGAGGCGCTTCGGAGGGGCAACATGAGCTCCCTGGGCTTCACAAGCAAAGAGCAACGGAACCTGGGCCTTCTTGTGCACCTCATGACCAGTAACCCCAAAATTCTGTATGCACCAGCAGGTTCTGAAGCTGACCGTGTTATCCTCAAGGTGTGTGGGTCTAGCACATTTGGGTCATGTCTCCCCGGCAGGAATACAAGCCTAGCAAGAGCCTGAGTGAGGGCTCTGTTGGCCCAGGGCTTTATGTAGGTCCAGTAAGAGCTCTAGTTGACTTCATGAAACCCTGGTAGTGGTGTGCCTGGCATGGGGAGTTTCAGGGCTGGAGGTGAGTGGCCCTTGGTAGCTTTTCTGTTGAGAACTCCTGACAGTTCCTGCAGGGATGCATTGGAAAGGCTGGCTGGTCTGGCTACAGTGTCCCGCACCCCTCACCATGTTGATTGGGACAGGGTGGTATGTTCAGAGATGCCCCCACACACCAGTAGCATCAAATGAGCAGGGTGCAAGGAACATTGAAGTCTGGGAAGAGAGTTTGTTGGAAGAGTGTAAGCCAGGAGTGAAAATGGGCATGGCAAAGCCTTGACCTTGGAGGGTTGTTTTTTTGGGGGGAGAAATGAGGATCAGACTTAAGTGTTCAAGGGGCATGTGGAAGGAAGGAGCCAGAAAAGCATGCATGGCTGCTGAGGTGGGATTCAAGGAGGCCTTGTTGCTGTGGGTCATGGCAAAATGAATTTCATGTGGCTACTGTAGAAAGGCGAGGCAGAAACCTCCAGGTAGAAGTTTGGCCTGAGTAGGGGTACTAGTTGGGCTGGTCCCTTGGGCGTGTGAGAGAGTAAAGGACTCTCAGGCTGGCTTGGATCCTTGCTGGAGCCCCATGCCTCAACCTTTCATTCTCTGCAGGCCAATGAGACCTTTGCCTTTGTGGGCAATGTGACGCACTACGCCCAGGTCTGGCTTAACATCTCCTCGGAGATCCGAAGCTTCCTGGAGCAAGGCAGGCTGCAGCAGCATCTACATTGGCTGCAGCAGGTGCTGTGGGTACAAGGTGGGTGGGCACCTGTGGTGGGCTCTTCTGCTCAGAGCCGAAAGGTATGAGCCATGCCCTGAACTCCATTCTCCACCCCAGTATGTGGCTGATCTGCGTCTGCACCCTGAAGCGATGAACTTGTCCCTGGAGGAGCTGCCGCCTGCCCTGCGTCAGGACAACTTTTCACTGCCCAATGGCACAGCCCTCCTGCAGCAGCTAGACACAATTGACAATGCAGCCTGTGGCTGGATCCAGTTCATGTCCAAGGTGGGGTGGGTGAGCACGAGGACCCCTCTTCCCTCATGCATTGTGAGGGCCAGCTCCAATGGTAGCCCCTTTTCCAGGTGAGTGTAGACATCTTCAAGGGTTTTCCTGATGAGGAGAGCATTGTCAATTACACACTCAACCAGGCCTACCAGGATAACGTCACAGTGTTCGCCAGTGAGTTCCTCCCCCTCCTACAAAGGTCCTGTGAGGTCTCCTACAGACCTGCTTTCTCACCAGCTCAGGCCTGCCCTACCCCTGCCATGCCCCCCCAACCCGTTACCTTCCTGCCCCTTAGCCCGGACCTCTCCACCAGTTCCACGTCTTCCCACATCTCTCCCCCTCGCCTGCCTCACTTTGGTCCCACACTCCACGTGCTGGCCCTGCCACATCCCCCTGTCACTCCTCAACCCTGCTCCACCTCTTTCTAAGTCACCTCATCTGTCCCATTATCGCTCCTGGAGTGCTCCCTTCACAGTATGTCCCACCTCCATGCCCTCCGGCCACACACTCCACCAGCTTCCTGTTCCCAGGTGTGATCTTCCAGACGCGGAAGGATGGCTCCCTCCCTCCACATGTCCATTACAAGATTCGCCAGAACTCAAGCTTCACTGAGAAAACCAATGAGATTCGACGTGCTTATTGGCGCCCAGGGCCCAACACGGGTGGCCGCTTCTACTTCCTCTATGGCTTCGTCTGGATCCAGGGTGAGGGGCTGAGCCCAGGTGGGATGGGAGGGGGCCCGGCCTTCCCCTGATACAACTTCTACCCCCAGATATGATGGAGCGTGCCATCATCAACACATTTGTGGGGCACGACGTGGTGGAGCCTGGCAACTATGTGCAGATGTTCCCGTACCCCTGCTACACACGTGATGAGTGAGTGCCAGCCTACGGAGGTTTGGGGTGGGGTGTCTTGGGTCCAAGCCCCTGCTAACACGTGTTTCCCTTCAGCTTCCTGTTTGTCATCGAGCACATGATGCCGCTGTGCATGGTGATCTCTTGGGTCTACTCTGTGGCCATGACTATTCAGCATATCGTGGCAGAGAAAGAGCATCGGCTTAAGGAGGTGGGTCTGGGTGTCTGCAGGCACCCCGCTTCCGGCAGGCTGTGGGGAGGGCAATGTGGTCCGTTCTTCTCTGGTCCCTGCCCCCAAGGGACGTCGTCTGCTGCCCCACACCACAGGTGATGAAGACGATGGGCCTGAACAACGCTGTGCACTGGGTGGCCTGGTTCATCACAGGCTTTGTGCAGCTGTCCATCTCAGTGACAGCCTTGACCGCCATCCTCAAGTATGGCCAGGTACTCATGCACAGCCACGTGCTCATCATCTGGCTCTTCCTCGCTGTCTATGCCGTGGCCACCATCATGTTCTGGTGAGTACTGCAGGGAGCTGGGAGACCCCCCTGGGATAGGCAGGCTCTTCTCTTGGAGCTCCTTTGGGCCCAGTAGGGGCGGCCCAGGTGGCCAAGAGCCAAGCGTCACAGGGCTGACAGCTTTGTGGCCTCTCCCACTCTAGCTTCCTGGTGTCTGTGCTGTACTCGAAGGCTAAGTTGGCCTCAGCCTGTGGAGGCATCATCTACTTCTTGAGCTACGTTCCCTACATGTATGTGGCAATCCGTGAGGAAGTGGCCCATGATAAGATCACTGCCTTCGAGAAGTGCATTGCGGTGAGGATCGTGGCCAGGCAGGGCCAGGGTGGGGTGTCCAAACCCTGCGCACCTACTGACACCCCTCTTTCTTCAGTCCCTGATGTCCACAACAGCCTTTGGCCTGGGCTCCAAGTACTTCGCACTGTATGAGGTGGCAGGCGTGGGTATCCAGTGGCACACATTCAGCCAGTCCCCGGTGGAAGGGGATGACTTCAACCTGCTCCTTGCTGTCACCATGCTTATGGTGGACACAGTGGTCTATGGCGTGCTCACTTGGTACATTGAGGCAGTACACCCAGGTACAAGCCCATCAATGGAGGGACCAGGGGTGGGACAAGGTCACTGAGATTCCACCTTCCTCTTGGTGGAATTTGGCCCTTGTGGTGGGTTGTCACCTCCAGGCCCTCGTCAGCCTCTCCCCTCCTGGACCCCCAGGCATGTATGGGCTGCCCCGGCCCTGGTACTTCCCACTGCAGAAGTCCTATTGGCTGGGCAGTGGGCGGACAGAGGCCTGGGAGTGGAGCTGGCCGTGGGCACACACACCACGCCTCAGCGTCATGGAGGAAGACCAGGCCTGTGCCATGGAGAGCCACCACTTCGGTGAGGCCAGGGTCAGATGTTGAATGGGGTGGGTGCTGGGCTTGGGGGGCCCGGGGTGGCCTTAGTGCTGCCCCCGTCCTGCTGACCCAGCCTTGGTACAGAGGAGACACGCGGTATGGAGGAGGAGCCCACCCACCTGCCCTTGGTCGTCTGTGTGGACAAGCTCACCAAGGTCTATAAGAATGACAAGAAGCTGGCCTTGAACAAACTGAGCCTCAATCTCTATGAGAACCAGGTGGTCTCTTTCCTAGGCCATAATGGGGCTGGCAAGACCACTACCATGTGAGTGTCTAGGGACGGGAGAGCTTAGCTAACTGGAAGATAGGGTTCCCTCAGGGTGTGGTGGGTTGTGACCCCACTCGCCCCCACTCCAGGTCTATCCTGACTGGACTGTTCCCACCCACGTCGGGCTCGGCCACGATCTATGGGCACGACATCCGCACGGAGATGGACGAGATCCGCAAGAACCTGGGCATGTGCCCGCAGCACAATGTGCTCTTTGACCGGCTCACTGTGGAGGAACACCTCTGGTTCTACTCACGGCTCAAGAGCATGGCACAAGAGGAGATCCGCAAAGAGATGGACAAGTGCGTGCCGTGAGGGGGCAGACGGCACGGTGTGAACGGGATGGGGGGGGGACATGAGCAGAGGCAGGTGCTGTGGACACTCGGATGGGGAAGTCGGGAAGGGGTGGGGATGAGGTGGGATAAGAGCTCTTCATGTTCCTGCCTCCCATCCTCTGGTCTGTCACCCTCCCATCCATTGCCCTCCTCTCTGCTGGTCATTCTGCTCTTGTTCCTCATTCTCCTGTCCATCCCCTCCCATAAATCCATCACCCTCCTGTCTATCCCCTCCCATAAATCTGTTACCCTCCTGTCCATCCGTCACCCTTCCATAAATCCATCACCCTCCTGTCCATCTGTCACCCTCCTGTCCATCACCCTCCAATCTGTCCATCATCTCCCCATTCATCACCCTCCTGTCCATCTGCCCATCACCTCCCCATTCATCACCCTCCTATCTGCCCATCACCTCCCCATTCATCACCCTTCCATCTCTCCACCTCCCCATTCATCACCCTCCTATCCATCGTGTTCCTGTTGGATCCACAGGATGATTGAGGACCTGGAGCTCTCCAATAAGCGGCACTCTCTGGTGCAGACACTGTCTGGAGGCATGAAGCGCAAGCTCTCGGTGGCCATTGCCTTTGTGGGTGGCTCTAGAGCCATTATCTTGGATGAGCCCACGGCTGGCGTGGACCCCTATGCTCGCCGCGCCATCTGGGACCTCATTTTGAAGTACAAGCCAGGTGAGAGGATGCCAGGCTGGCCGTAGTCTGTGTGGGTATCTTTACCTGCCCCTGGATGTTCCCCTTACCTTGGATCTGGACCTACCCCAGGCCGCACTATCCTCCTCTCCACCCACCACATGGATGAGGCCGATCTGCTGGGGGATCGGATTGCCATCATCTCCCATGGGAAGCTCAAGTGCTGCGGCTCTCCCCTCTTTCTCAAGGGTGCCTATGGTGATGGGTACCGCCTCACGTTGGTCAAGCGGCCTGCAGAGCCTGGCACCTCCCAAGGTCTGTACCGAGACTACTTGAACTGGCCCCTGGTTCTCCCTGCCCCACGACTCCCTACCTAGGAGAGGTGCATCCTTATCCTCACTACATCAGGACCAGATACCCGGTGGACTTGGACACCTCTAAGCCCCATCTTGACTTGCCGGCTAAGTTCCCGAGGCTCCTCCTTCCTCAGCCCCCACCCCCAGTGAATCACCTTCTACGCCTCTTCCTCCCCAGAGCCAGGGCTGGTATCCAGCCCCCCAGGTCGTGCTCAGCTGAGCAGCTGCTCGGAGCCCCAGGTGTCCCAGTTCATCCGCAAGCATGTGGCCTCGTCCCTGCTGGTCTCCGACACCAGCACTGAGCTCTCCTACATCCTGCCCAGTGAGGCTGTCAAGAAGGGGGCCTTCGAGCGCCTCTTCCAGGTGTGAGGGCTGAGCATGGTGGTTGGGGACATGATGTGCCCATAGAAAAGATGAGCAACACCCCTGCCTGCATTCCGTGGCACTGGCCTCACCCAGCTTCTTTACAGCAATTGGAGCACAGCCTGGATGCATTGCATCTGA
Organism: Peromyscus nudipes; assembly: GCA_902168325.1. Lineage (NCBI taxonomy): Eukaryota > Metazoa > Chordata > Mammalia > Rodentia > Cricetidae > Peromyscus > Peromyscus nudipes. The sequence continues at coordinate 11,691 of CABHPH010147523.1, forward strand.
GCAGTTTTGGGCTGATGGACACAACCCTGGAGGAGGTGTTCCTCAAGGTGTCTGAGGAGGACCAGTCACTGGAGAACAGCGAAGCTGGTAAGAGCACCCAAGCTGGTGATCAGCCTGATCAACCCACAGAGGACCCCTGGGGACATTGCTCTGTCTCTGGAAGTGGGATTCCCCAGGATCAGTATAGGCTCATGGTGGACGATATGGTAGCCACAGGTCCTGAGTAGGTATATTAACCGAAAGCTGGGATCCAGTCAGGGCCTGGGGTCATGGGTGAGCAACAGGGACTGAAGTACTAGGTTGTCCTGGGGTACCGTGGCTCCAAGCCCTCCCTCCCTCCCTCCCTGCCTCTGTTCTTTGCAGATGTAAAGGAGTCCCGGAAGGATGTGCTGCCTGGGGCAGACGGCCTGACATCTGTGGAGGGTCAAGCTGGCAACCTGGCTCGGTGCTCAGAACTGGCCCAGTCACAGGCATCACTGCTGTCTGCATCCTCTGTGGGCTCTACCCGCGGTGACGAGGGCACTGGCTACGCCGATGTCTACGGTGACTACCGTCCCCTCTTTGACAACTTGCAGGACCCAGACAATGTCAGCTTACAAGGTGGAAGCTGCTGGGGAGGTCGGGGAGGGTCCAGGAGGGTGGCATGGTCCTGGCTGCTCACCCCTGCCTCTCTGCACAGAGGCAGAAACAGAGGTCCTGGCTCGGGTAGGCCAGGGCAGCCGCAAGCTGGAGGGCTGGTGGCTGAAGATACGGCAGTTCCATGGGCTCCTGGTGAAGCGTTTCCACTGTGCTCGTCGAAACTCCAAAGCTCTTTGCTCTCAGATTCTGCTGCCTGCCTTCTTTGTCTGTGTGGCCATGACTGTGGCGTTGTCTGTTCCCGAGATAGGTATGGCTACCTGGCCTCAAGTGGTTGGGTCAAGGCTACCATCTGGCCCTTGGGTTCCTGGCTTCACTTCCTTCCCAGCCTCCTGGAGAACCCTTCTCCATCCCTCTCCCCATCCTCTGAACCTTATTCTGGGGCTCACGAGAGGGTTCTGCCTCCTGGGGAGTCATAGCCCCAAAGCTGGGCCCTCTCTGTATTGGGAAGAAGGAATAAAGATCTGGGAGCTGCGTCAGGTAGCTGGAGCCTGCTCAGGTCTCATGCTTACCCACCAGGTGACCTGCCTCCCCTGGTCCTGTCACCGTCTCAGTACCACAACTATACCCAGCCCCGCGGCAACTTCATCCCCTATGCTAATGAGGAACGCAGGGAGTACCGGTGAGGCCATGGGCTGGGGTTGTAGCGCAGGGGAGGACAAGCATTGAGACTTATATCCCCTAACTCACTGCCGTGCCCTTAGATTGAGGCTGTCACCTGATGCCAGCCCCCAGCAGTTGGTGAGCACATTCCGGCTGCCCTCTGGCGTGGGTGCCACTTGTGTGCTCAAGTCTCCTGCCAACGGCTCCCTGGGGCCCATGCTGAACCTTAGCAGCGGAGAGTCCCGCCTGCTGGCCGCACGGTTCTTCGACAGCATGTGCCTGGAGTCCTTCACACAGGGCCTGCCCCTGTCCAACTTCGTGCCGCCCCCACCCTCGCCTGCCCCTTCTGACTCGCCGGTGTCCCCGGATGAGGACTCGCCGCAAGCCTGGAATGCCTCCCTGCCACCTACGACTGGACCAGGTACTGCTGGACCAGGTAGTGGAAGGCATCTGGGGGCGTGGCCATGAGTCACCCATCTCACTGGGCTGCATTGTGCCCACAGAGATGTGGACGTCGGCACCGTCTCTGCCACGCCTAGTGCGCGAGCCCGTCCGCTGCACCTGCTCTGCACAGGGCACAGGCTTCTCTTGCCCCAGCAGTGTGGGTGGGCATCCGCCCCAGATGAGGGTAGTCACAGGTGACATCCTGACCGACATCACCGGCCACAATGTCTCTGAGTACCTGCTCTTCACATCTGACCGTTTCCGGCTACACCGGTGAGTTGGCCTGTAGTGGCCGTGAACAAGGGGTGGCTGGTGATGGCTGCCCAGCCTCATCGTCCCTCCCAACGTCTTGTACAGATATGGAGCCATCACCTTTGGTAATGTCCAGAAGTCCATCCCAGCTTCCTTCGGTGCCCGGGCCCCGCCTATGGTGCGGAAGATCGCAGTACGGAGGGTGGCCCAGGTAAAGTGCCGCCCTAGGTCCACGGCGCCCCGGGTCCACGGCGCCCCGGGTCCACAGCACCTGGCCCTGTGCACAGAGACTCTCGCGGTCTGGTGAGCCTCTCTGAGTCCCACATCCTTCTCCAGGTGCTCTACAATAACAAGGGCTACCACAGCATGCCCACCTACCTCAACAGCCTCAACAATGCCATCCTGCGTGCAAACCTGCCCAAGAGCAAGGGTAACCCGGCAGCCTATGGTGAGGAAAGTCAGGGTTGAGGGATGGGGGGGGTTGCGGCTGAACCGGAATGGTGCATGGGCCTAATGCTGCCTTCCCCGTGTGCAGGCATCACCGTCACCAACCACCCCATGAACAAGACCAGTGCTAGCCTCTCCCTGGATTACCTGTAAGTGCGGCAGACGGTGCTGGGGGAGGGGCGGGACCCACCGTGGTCCTGAGCACCCCCTGGTATTGAGTACTTGTCCTCTTCTAGTCTGCAGGGCACAGACGTGGTCATCGCCATCTTTATCATCGTGGCCATGTCCTTCGTGCCGGCCAGTTTCGTGGTCTTCCTTGTGGCAGAGAAATCCACCAAGGCCAAGCACCTGCAGTTCGTCAGCGGGTGCAACCCTGTCATCTACTGGCTAGCCAACTACGTGTGGGACATGGTGTGCCCCCGCATGGCCCCTTCCCATGCCTGTCTCCTGTCCATGTACCCAGTTCTCACTGGCTCCCTCTGCCTTTGCAGCTCAATTACCTGGTCCCAGCCACCTGCTGCGTCATCATCCTGTTTGTGTTTGACCTGCCGGCCTACACGTCGCCCACCAACTTCCCAGCGGTGCTCTCCTTGTTCCTGCTCTACGGGTAAGCGGGGGAAGGCTGTGGAGTAGGTCAGGGTTTGGCCGGGGGTCCCCTGTGACCACGGCTCTTTGCCCACAGGTGGTCCATCACACCCATCATGTACCCAGCCTCCTTCTGGTTTGAGGTCCCCAGCTCGGCCTACGTGTTCCTCATCGTCATCAATCTTTTCATCGGCATCACGGCCACCGTGGCCACCTTCCTTCTGCAGCTGTTTGAGCATGACAAGGTGAGTGTCGGGAGCCTGGGCGGCGGGGCACGTCCTGGGGCGGCCATGCTGAGCTGCGTGCGCCTGGCCCCCAGGATCTGAAGGTTGTCAACAGTTACCTGAAAAGCTGCTTCCTCATCTTCCCCAACTACAACCTGGGCCACGGGCTCATGGAGATGGCCTACAATGAGTACATCAACGAATACTACGCCAAGATTGGTGAGTCCGGCACCGGGTGAACCATGGAGGCCTGCAGGGGGCCGCAGGGTGACCTGCCTGGTCCTGGACTCAGTGAGTTCCAGTGCTGGGGTGACTGAGACCCCTTGAGGTTCTCAGGCCCTGAACCAGCTCTCCCACAGGCCAGTTTGACAAGATGAAGTCCCCATTTGAGTGGGACATTGTCACACGTGGGCTGGTGGCCATGACAGTGGAGGGCTTCGTGGGATTCTTCCTCACCATCATGTGCCAGTACAGCTTCCTGCGGCAGCCACAGTGAGTGGAGAGTGTTGGGTGATGGCAGGGACCCTTGGTGGGGGTGGGTGGCTTGGCTGGGCCCTGCCAACTTTCCTGCCCTAGACGCCTGCCTGTGTCTACTAAACCTGTGGAGGATGACGTGGACGTCGCCAGTGAGCGGCAGAGAGTGCTCCGTGGGGATGCTGACAATGACATGGTCAAGATCGAGAACCTGACCAAGGTAGGCTCTGGGCTGTGGGAAAGTAGGTAGGGGATGGGGTGGGGAGAGGTTTCCAGCAGTGGGGGGTGGGGTGGGGCAGGCCAGGCAGGAGCCCCGTCCCTTGCTGAGTGGGAAGGCTCCTCGGCCAGGTGTACAAGTCTCGGAAGATTGGCCGTATCCTGGCCGTGGACCGCCTTTGCCTGGGTGTGCGCCCTGGAGAGTGCTTTGGGCTCCTTGGCGTCAACGGAGCGGGAAAGACCAGCACCTTCAAGATGCTGACCGGGGATGAGAGCACAACAGGGGGCGAGGCCTTTGTCAATGGACACAGGTGGGGTTGCTGGGCCCCTCGGACACACTTGGAGGGAGGCACGGGTGTGAGTGTGTCTGTGTGAAACCGCTTCCGGGCACACAGCCGCAGGGGTGAGGGGATTGAGCGGGTGACCCTGCCGCTCGGGTGCAAAGGCCTGTGTGTAGGTGGAGGAGTGGGATGACCGTGTCCCCAGGGTAGAGGAGGGCAGGTGTGGGGTGTTGATTGCCGTCTGTCCCCAGTGTGCTCAAGGACCTGCTTCAGGTACAGCAGAGCCTTGGCTACTGCCCGCAGTTCGATGCTCTGTTTGATGAGCTCACGGCTCGGGAACACCTACAGCTGTACACACGGCTGCGTGGCATCTCCTGGAAGGATGAAGCCCAGGTGAGGTCGGGAGGGAAGCAGCTGGTGGGCGCACCGGTGTGTGCCTGGCGGTGGGCTTGTGCCGGTTGGTGTCTAGTAAGGTGAAGCCCTGTTATACCTCATATTGGCCCTGCTAGGTGGTGAAGTGGGCTCTGGAGAAGCTGGAACTGACAAAGTATGCGGACAAGCCAGCTGGGACCTACAGCGGTGGCAACAAACGGAAGCTCTCCACAGCCATTGCGCTCATTGGGTACCCTGCCTTCATCTTTCTGGTAAGTCCTGGGGGGATGGGAGACAGCTACCCATTTTGGTCTCTGTGAGTTTGAGGGGAGGTGCCTCACTTCCCTCTGCTTCCTGATGAGCCAGGGGATAGACGGGTAGAACCAGTTTGGGTGGGCTATGTCTCTGGATGAACTGACCCCTGCCCTAGGATGAGCCCACCACTGGCATGGACCCTAAGGCCAGGCGCTTCCTGTGGAACCTCATTCTGGACCTCATCAAGACAGGACGCTCGGTGGTGCTGACGTCACACAGGTGTGCCTCTCCCCGACCCCTCCATGGGCCTCTGGCAGTCCCTCTGGTGCCAGCCTGTGCTGTCTGCCCACAGCATGGAGGAGTGTGAGGCTCTGTGCACGCGCCTGGCCATCATGGTGAACGGACGACTGCGCTGCCTGGGCAGCATCCAGCACCTCAAGAACAGGTGAGTCAAACAGGCTGCAGAAGACAGGGTGAGCTCTGTCAGGCCCACAGGGCTCCCGGCCACCACTGTGTCCCACCAGGTTTGGGGATGGCTACATGATCACTGTCAGGACCAAAAGCAGCCAGAATGTGAAGGATGTGGTGCGGTTCTTCAACCGGAACTTCCCAGAGGCCATGCTCAAGGTGGGTGTGGTCGGATGGAGTAAGGGTGAGGGTGTGCCATGCCCTGCCCTGGCAGCCGCTGACCTCCACGCTCCCCTGATCTCCTCCCAGGAGCGGCATCACACAAAGGTGCAGTACCAGCTCAAGTCAGAGCACATCTCTCTGGCTCAGGTGTTCAGCAAGATGGAGCAGGTGGTAGGCGTGCTGGGCATCGAGGACTACTCAGTCAGCCAGACCACCCTGGACAACGTGAGTGTGCTGCACGGCATGGGCTGTGTCTTCCGGGATCTGCCCACGTCACTTAGCCCACCACCTTTCCACAGGTATTTGTGAACTTTGCCAAGAAGCAGAGTGACAATGTGGAGCAGCAAGAGACTGAACCCTCGACCTTGCCATCCCCGCTTGGACTACTCAACCTGCTGAGGCCCCGCCCCGCAACCACGGAGCTCCGGGCACTGGTAGCTGATGAGCCTGAGGACCTGGACACGGAGGATGAGGGGCTCATCAGCTTTGAGGAAGAGCGGGTGAGTGGTCAGCATTCTCTCCGCCACACTCCTGCCCAGAGGCTCGGGCTAAAGGACCTAAGTGAGGGAACTCGCTGTAGATACACCTGCTTTCTAGAGTCATAGGACAAGGAGGGACTCATGCTCAGGACTCGAGTGGATATGGGGAAACTGGGGTGGGCAGAAACCAAATGCAGAGCCCAGGACACACTGGTAGCTTTGAAGACCCCAGATCAGAGGCGGGGATTACAGGAAACCAGAGACTAGGGAGAGTTACAGGCTGTGACTACCACACCGGGCAGGAGGGCCAGACGCCCAAGAATGCTTAGTGGGGAGAGAGTGCTCGGGAGCTCCAGTAGCCAGCCAGTGGGAAGGCCCAGTGTGAACGTCCTCTGCTCCCACCCGGGTGCTGAAGATGCCTGCCCGAGCCCGGTTTGTCTGCTCTTCTACAGGCCCAGCTCTCCTTCAACACGGACACGCTCTGCTGACTATCAAGAACCAAGTCAGGGATGCAACTGTGGGGGGCAGAAGTCAGGCGGTGGCCATAGCCCTGTCACACATGCCAGGCCCTGGAAAGGCAGGTTCAGGACCAAAGGGCTCCCGCCCTCCTCCCAACTACCACCATCCTCGCCTCATCCTGCGGTCACTCTGGCCGCCCTCCCCCAATTGTGCCAAAGGCTGGCCTGGCCCTGGGCTGCACATACCCTCACCCTGCTTTGCCTTAAAGCCTTGGGTCTTGGCCCAGCCCCTTACCCTACCCAGCACCATCCACCTTCCCAGGGTGACATGGGCTGCCCCAAGCATCCTGTGACCCTTCTCTGCAGCAGCCCCAAGTCTACCCAGGCCAGCGTCTTGCACAGATGTCTTTTCGTGGACATCCCTGACTGCAGGAGGGGGCTGGGCAGCTTGCCTGCTTCCTTTGCATTAAGAGCCTCCCTCACTCTGCTGTTGTGAAGAAGTTAGGCTACCCATGGGAAGCCATGAATGTGGTTGCCTTGGCCCTGGTGGAATTGCAGGAATGGAGAAGCTGGGCTTGCTGGCCAGGTGAGGGGCCACTGCTCCCTCCCTGTCCCCTCAAGCTGCCTTTGCTCTCCCATCCAGCTTGGCCCTTCCCGCCACCCACCAGGGAGCGGGACCTTGTATATAGCGCACAGATGTTTGTTTTCAATAAATAAGCAACAAAAGCCCATGGGAGCCTGTGCACGTGACAGGGAGTTGGGGTGAAGGCAGGCCCATTGGGCCAGGGTGTAGTCTGACTGTACCAGCTGTAAAGGGAGGGGCTGTTCCAAATGGGGAGATCTATCATTATTCCTCTCCCTGCCCACGCAGCCCAGACCCCTGCTCTGTGGGCAGGTCCTTATGGAAGGGGCTGTGCAGTGTTGTTCATCCAGCACTGGTGCTACCCCTCAGGATCTTAGCACCCCCCCAACAAGGCCTACTGCCCACAGTGAGCCCATTCGTTCCGGGCTGCCTGTACTTCCTGAAGAGTGGAGGGGGTTCAGGGAGAAGATCTCCAGGAGCCCGGGTGCATAAGAAGAATTTCCCAAAGGCGGTGGGCCTGTGCTAGCGGGTGTCTGGTGAGGTGAAGTCCATACCTCACATTGGCCCTGCCAGGTGGTAAAGTGGGTCAGTATACAGAAAGGCCCTAAGGCACAGAGCTTAGGAAAACAAGATCCAGGAGAAACGGCCCAGGAGAAATGGGGCTTGGGAACTCTGAGATTAACTAGTGATGGGGCTCTGTGTATGCCACACAGGAGTCGGGACAGCAGGGTGAAGGGTCTCAGACTCACACTTCTGTCTTGTTCAGGTTCCCACCTGAGACTTTTCAAGTGCTTAGAGATTGGGGACAGAGAAGCCCCTGAGGAGGATAGAGGGCTGGCTGGCACCGTGTGAGGGAAAGGAGAGAAGAAAGGGTGGGAGTAGCCAGGGTGCCAAGGTGCTGTGTCCTGTGGGCTATGAAAGCTGCTCAGCCCGCTGTGGTCCCAGAGGCTGAGCCAGTGGGTGGAGGGTTCCCTGGCCTGGGAAGAAAAGCAGGGGGGACAGAGGGTGAGCTTATTAAGACACAGGAATGGGGCTGTGTGGGTAAGAGTACTTGATAGTCTTCCAGAGGATCAGATTCAGTTTCCAGCACCCACGTTGGGTTGTTCATAACTCTGTAATTACAGTTTCAGGGGATAGTTTCTGGCTTCCACACACATGTAGTATACACACACACACAGATATGTGTATATACACATAAGTAAAAATTTATTCCAGGAGTTTGGAGTGATGACTCAGCAGTTAGCACTTCTCGCTCTTCCACAGGACTCTAGTTCAGTGTCCAACGTTCATGTCAGGTGGGCCACAACCCTGTAACTCCAGCTCTAGAGGATCCTATGTTCTCTTAATCCCAGCACTCGGGAGGCAGAGGCAGGCGGATCTCTGTGAGTCTGAGGCCAGCCTGGTCTACAGAGTGAGATCCAGGACAGCCAGGACTGTTACACAGAGAAACCTTGTCTCAAAAAACCAAAATAATAATAATAATAATAATAATAATAATAATAATAATAATAAATAATAATAATAATAATATAATAAAAATTTTAAGAAACCTAAAATACTTGGCTCTTGGCATAGGCCTATAATCTCAGCTTTCGAGGTGCTGAAGCAGATTGCAAGTTCAGGCCCACCTGGTCTACAAAATGAGTCAAGGCTATCCTGAACAACTTACATGACCCTGCTTCAAAAAGTAAGCTGGGTATGATGGTGCATACATTTAATCCCAGCACTCATTGGCAGCAGCAGTGGCTCTCAATGAGTTCAAGGCCAGCCTGGTCTACATAACAAGTTCAGGCCAGCCAGAGCTACATAGTGAGACCCTATCTCAAAATAAACAAAAGGGGGTTGGGGACACAGCTCAGTGGTAGAGCACCTGCCTAGCATGCTTGAGGTTCTAGGTTCAATCTGCAATACCATCAAAACAACAGCGAATGTGGCAGGCACCTGAGGGGTGACTCCTGAGGGTTTTCTCTTGCCTCCACACACACAATAGGATCCTGAATTCCAAAAGCGAATCCAGAGCCTGGTGTCCTAGGCTCCAATGAAGTGCACTAATTCGTGCCCTTAACATAGGGCATGAATTTGGAGGAATTGCTTTAAGCTTCTGAATTCTTGACAATCCGAAGGTGTACCCCATCATCTTATTTTGAAACTTCCAGAACAGTTGCAAGGAAAGAACAGTGTGCACCCCGTGTCCTCTACACAAGCTCGTGATTTAAAACACTCTGTTTTTGTTTTTTCAAGACAGGATTTCTCTATGTAGCTTTGGCTGTCCTGGGACTTGATCTGTAGACCAGGCTGGCCTCGAACTCACAGAGATCCGCCTGCCTCTGCCTCCTGAATGCTGAGATTAAAGGGGTGTGCCACCATACCCAGCCAATGGTTTTTGGCGCAATCTGTAAGCACGATTCTTGTGCTAACCCATCAGAAAATAAGTAGCAGCCCAGAACTAGCAGCTGCACCCCTCCTCTGAGTGCAAGGACCTCTCTCTGGGGACAAGGACACAGTGCTTGTCACCCCAGAGTCCGAGACATTTCCTATGTAGTTATTAAAAAAGCTCCAGGACACAGGACCTTTGAGGCTCCCACCATCCCCACCTCAAGCCCAGTAGGCTGAGGAGCTGAGCAGGTCTAGAAGGAACAGAAGCGTCCGGGTGGCCAGCAACCAGAAGCTTCTGCTGTCAGAGCAGCACAGGCTGGAGGCCAGTCAGGGCAACCGTGTGCAGCCTGCAGGGCTCCAGGGCCATCACTATTGCCCTTACCCTTTACTTTGGCACAAATTACCCATCAACCTGTCAGGGCCTACAACAACCAGCCGAACAGTTACCCAGCACCCACCAACTCCGTGGTCACTGGAGGTGGCCTGGCTGCAGTTGGGACTCTGAAGGACTCACATTCTGAGGTTTTCAATCTGCTAATAGTGAAGTGCTATGGTGAATAAATGAGATTCAAGGCATGCAGTGTTGGTGGTGGTGTTTTTGTTTGTTTTTGTTGTTTGTTTGTTTGTTTTCCAAGACAGGGTTTCTCTGTGTAGCTTTGGAGCCTGTCCTGGATCTCACTCTGTAGTCCAGGCTGGCCTCGAACTCACAGATCCACTTGCTTCTGCCTCCCAAGTGCTAGGATTAAAGGCGTGTGCTACCACCGCCTGGCATATTACATGCAGTGTTAATCAGGAAAGAGCAGCTGAGTCTTCTAGTTAGCTTTCTATTGCTAAACACCACGACCAAAAAGAACTTAGGGATGAAAAGATTTATTTCATCTTACAGTTTGTCACTTTGGGAAGCCGAGACAGAAACCTGCAGGCAGGAACTGAAGGGGAGGCCATGGAGGAATACTGCTTCCTGGCTTGCTTTCCACGGTTTGCTCAGCCTGCTTTTTTATACAATCTAGGACCTCCTGCCCAGAGATAGCACCACCCACAGCAGGCTGGGCATGCCCTCTTACATCAACCATCAATCAAGAAAATGCCCCACAAACTTGCCTCCAGGCCAATCTAATGGACGTGTTTTCTGAGTTGAGATTCCCTCTTCCCAGATGACCCTGGATTTTGTCAAGTTAACGTCAAACTAACCAGCACATTAGGTTTGCTGGTAATACCAGTAACTCCAGCACTCGGAGGGGGTTCAGGGGTTCAAGGCCAGCATGGGCTGCAGAAGATCTTGTCTAAAAACAAAAACAGGAAAGAAAGAAGAAAGAGAAGACTTTCCTGCCTCTAGGACCAGTTAGAGTTGTATTTTCTTATGCTACAGCCGTCTCTGACGCACGCTCCCTCTTTTTCTTCCTGCCCCTCAGCCAGGACAGGTTTGGCAAGTGCTGAGTTCTGGGTGGGTCTGATCATTTCCTGGGTCAGATGTAGTTGGATATTTTTTGGGAAGAATACTGTGGGCTATGATATGCCCAAGGCAAGCAGTCCTGGTGAAGGCCTATTCCGGAGCATGGTTTCAGCTTCCCACTGGGGGATGTTTCTCTTCCAGCAGATAATGAGGCAATAGCTTGTTGCCCAGGGCTGATGACCATTTAATTTTCTGCTTGTTAGTTGACATTCTCACAGAGTCCCCTCTGCTTTCAAAATGGTGTCACTGTGACCTATGCACTTAAAGTTTTCCTTATTATTTGTGTGTGTGTGTGAGTGAGTGAGTGAGTGAGAGAGAGAGAGAGAGAGAGAGAGAGGACATGAATGTGTGTGTGTGTGTGTGTGTGTGTGTGTGTGTGTTTAGGCCTGCATGTGCCATGGAGTTGATTCTTCTTCAACCATCAGCTCCAGGGATCAAAGAT
>CABHPH010147524.1:0-23711 GCA_902168325.1 Peromyscus nudipes
GGAGAGAGACATAGGAAGGAAGGGAAAGGTAGTGAGTTAGAAAGGGTATTCCATAGACACTAAACACTAGCTCTAGACAGATCTAGCCACAAAATAGCTTGATTCATGATCTTGAAGAATGGTCTATTCAGTCTTGCTATTGTTGCTTTGGGATTGTTTCTTTTGGGGTTTTATGCTTTTATTTTTGAGATTATAATATAATCACAGCATTCCTTCTTTCATTTTCCCCCTTCCAAATCTTCCTCCCTCTCCACTCTCTTTCATATTCATGGCCTATTTTTTCACTAATTGTCATTGCATACATATATATATATGTATATATATATGTACATATATATTCCTAAATATAAACTGTTTAGTCCTCAAACTGTGTGTTTTCAGGGCTGACCATTTGGTACTGGACAACCATTTGGTGTCCTCTTCCCTGTGGAAGGCCACCTCTCCCACTCCCAGATTTCCTCAGTTGCCCATAATTCTTTGTGTAGGGTTAAGGCCTCATGAGCTTTTCTCTATCCTCATTATCATGTCTATTGATGTCATCCTTACTCAGCTCATGTTTAGACAGTCATGTTGGTAGGAATTTATGAGTATAATATCTGATATCACTAGGAGCCACAATCTCACAGCAAATGCTCTGAACCTCTGGTCCCTACAATCTTTCTGCCCCCTCTTTCTGAATGTTCCCTTAGGCTTGTGGGGTGAGGGAGTGTTTTACAGCTATATCCTTTGGGCCTGGGCTCCACAACTTTGTATTTTGACTGGTTGTGGTTTTCTATATTGATCTCTGTTGTAAAGAGAAACTTTCTTGATGGAAGACTACACTTATCTGTGGGTATTAGGACAACAGTTTATAACAAAGAAAAATCCAGCAGACATTATAGTGTATGCTCATAATCTGAGCACTCAGGAGGCTGAGGCAAGAAGATCACAATTTTGACATTGGCCTGGGCTACATGTAAAGTTCCTGTTGCAAACAATTTTACTAGACAGAGTTAGATTTGCAATATACAGTCTCATACAGTTGTATTACATGAGATTCAGAACCTGAATTTTTTCAAATGTTTTTTGGAGATTGATTGTGTAGGAAAGACATGATAAAATTTTCTTGACACACTTGACATATACCATCTTAATCCCAAAACACAATATGGTAGGGAAAAGCCTGAGAACAGAGATAAATTTTAAGTTCAGCAACATTTGCATAGAATAATCTTATATATACAATTTGACATTACATAGCACCCTTGGTAGCCTGCCAAACTGTGCTATCATATTAAAAGTTCTGAGAAGTTCTACAAACAAGTAGCTGGTTGAAGTTGCAATATATGTCAAATATGTTATACTATAAAATTTGTTCTGTTACAAGCATCCACATAGGCCCCATGAGCTCCATGATAGACACGTGGCCATGACACTGTAGATGCTATAGTTTTGTTTCGGATTTCCTGCGCCTGTGGCTCAGAGTTCTTTCTTAGACCCCTAACCAAACAGTGCACAGCTGATCCCAGTAGTGATATTTCCAATATCTACCTGACATGTCAGGCTCAGGTGCGGTTTGCAAATCATCTGGAGACCTTTCAAAACACAGCATGAAAAATTGTTTGCTTTTATTTACAAGTGTTAAATATTTTAGTGATGGAAAAAGGGCTTATTTGGGATTTTCCACTGTTGCTTGTATCCACTCAAGGAAGCACCATGTGAAGGAGCTGATGTGACATTCCAGATATACCCTTCTCCACTAACAGTTGCCTTGCTCTTGGAAGAGCAACTCCAGCTTGCTTAATAAACAGAACCACCAAATTCAGGTGGCTTCATCAGAAATGAGAGATGCCATTTCTGAAAGGAGAGCCCCAGCTCCCATTAGAAGAGAATCTTGGATGTCATCCTGTGTAAAAGGTGACACTTGCAGATGTGGATTTTAAATTATTTGCAAGTTCTCTTTGAAACAGCACTGAGTCCCCAACATCAGACCAGTACCTTCACAGGCACTAAAGGAACTGGAGGCTGCATTCATAAGAGAAGCAGGAGGAGAGAAGCACAGGGCTGGAGGAGGTTGCACCTCCTAAATGAAGGTCAGTCTGTATTTGCTCCTTTCCATGATGGAAAGATCAGGAAGCTGGTTAGCAGCAGTTCTCAGAGCAGAAGCCACTGTACTGTTCTCCATCATCTTCCCATCTTTCTCTTCCAGTTTGCAGAAGTAGTTACCAATGGAGAGAAGAACCATTCACACATCAGTCCTTAGGCGGCAGAGTACCATAAGTTTGGAATTGTATTTGGATGGGACACCCTATCTCCCCTCAGCCTCCATTCCTCCTTACACTGATCCCTAAAGACTGGGGAATGAGTGGTATGTGACTCATATAGTCACTTTTCTACTATTTCCTAGCTAAGAGAAAATCATTTCATAATTTACTTTTTAGTGTAAAGTAATAAGCAACATGATACATACAGGAATATGTACATAAACTCTTTAGTACAAATACGCATTAAAACATTACACTGTACCACATATAATATACAGTTACTTGCCAATGAGAACAATTCAAAAGGATCTTATGTATATAGGTACAGCGAAGGGAGAATAAAAATAATTTTCTCTTTTCCCCATTCCCTACAATTATTTTACAATGTAATTGCCAGAAGTAACCATTACATCTTTACAGAAAATAGGCACACACAGGCCTATGATGTGCATACACAAAGCTTTATAAATCAAATGTTATCGCAGTAAATAGAATGATCCATGCCTATAATGTTATAGCATATCGTAGGGGTATACCTCAGATAAGACACTGGAAGAGAAACAGAAATGACGGCCAAGCTTGAAAAGAAATCACTGGACATTACTCACTTAGAGAAATGTAAATTAAACACTGAGATGCAGTTTCATCAATCAAGTCGGCAGAGATGAAAAGTTTGCTAATATCCAGTCTTAAGGAGGGAGGAGAGAAAAATTACATTTAAATCATACTCAGTGACAAACGGCTTACAAACTCAATTAGTTAGCCTCTCTTCTCTGTGTGGCTCACCAAAGGGAGGATGGTAAATACAGAAATTTGTAATGAGACTGGATGTTTTGAGAACATAATAGAAATTGGATGTGTTATAGCTGCTTGTGCCTACTTTTATTTAGAAACAGTTCGTGGGCATTTAATTCCTTGTGTTTTCACACATGTTGGGTCCATGGATCTAGACAGCAGCTAAAAAATCAGAGAAATTGGTGTCATTTCAGTGGGAAAACTAGGTATGAAATTACATTTGGTGCATAATACAAGCTTATGACATATAGCAGTCACAAAATAAATGTCATGAAGTATAAGGTGTACATGCATGCATCTGTGTGTGTATGTGTGTGCATGTATGGGTGGATATGTATGTGGGCATGTGTGTGTTCATGTGTGTGAGAGAGACACAGAGAAAGAGATCATGATATGGTTTACATTCAATCCTGTCAGTTATCTACCTGCTATAAATTTGGTGACACATAATACCATTTTCATAAGTGAATGTATTTCCCCCAAAGCAATCCCAAAGTCATTGGTTATCATTTATCTCTAAAGAGCCCAGGTGTTTGCACAGACCTGCTGTTCTCTGATATGAGTTCACTTTTAATCAATCCCTTTCTTTTCCCAAAGCAGAAGGAAAATACTGCTCTAAGTCTAAGGAGCCAGCTCCTCCTTCCTGTAGCTAGGCTTGAGCCTCAAGAAGGCAGGGTTTCGGGGTCTTGTGTTATTAATGCTCTGACCATATGAATAATAAGCAAGTCTTGTGAATTATTTGAGACTTCTGGGAAAATCCATGGCCCTGTCCTCTGCAGTGCCACTGGACACTGCTGGGGAGAGTCGTATATTTCTATGCAGCACCTTAGATGATAATGTCATCTAAGAAAACAGCAATGCAGATGGCCCCTTCTGACACCCACATATAAATTCACACAGTTGCATAAGACTTTAAAAAATTAATACTTTCCTCCATCTTCTGAAGTGTATTGAATCTCTGAAGGCTTAGCCCTAATGCAAACAGGGCACGAGTTGCCTACTGTGATGGTTAATGATGACTGTCAGTTTGACATCAAAGAAACAAGCCTCAAAGCCTATCTGTGAGGGAGTCTCTGGATTAGGCTAGTCAATGTAGGAAAACTCACATTTCACGTGTATGATGCCATTTCACAAGCTACGATCCAAGACTACATAAATAATCCAATACTGCATTCATTGTTCACTGTTTCCAAACTATAGATGGAATGGTACTGGCTGCCTCACTCTCCTGCCACCAGGATGTCCCCACTATAGTGGGCAGTATCCCCCTGAACTATAAACAAAGCTGTAACCTTAGGTGCCTGTGAAACTCCTTTGCCACAGTAACAAGAGTTATAATACATACTAACCAGACAGCAGAGACCCAGAAATATCTACATTCAAAATTATTTGGCTATAAGATTGAAGAATGCAGGATTTATTTTCTTCTCCACTTCAGGTTTCTGTGAGCTGAGCCAGGATAGGCAAGAAAGTCTCATTGGTAGGAGGAATGTGGTCCCCTAGAACCATGGCTATCTGCCTGCAGTAGCAAATTAATTATCCTCACCTGTACGACCAGCTCTATAATCTTATGCCACAAGAACTCCGTATACGTTTGGTCCACATTCTGTGCCCTCTCCATTGCCCTTTAGTGGACTCTCAATAGCAGATAGCATTGTGGCACATTAATTCTCCAACAGGAGTCAGAACCACCAGCACTTCCAAACCTCCTAGCCCTTTTCTATCCCACATATGTGATCTTTGGAAAATGAGATTAGGGACCTGGGCTCCAAGATGTACAAAGGAGCCAGAGAGGCAATCTCATGCACCAACTTCTCAGAGCTATCTGGATGGGTTTGGGGTGTCTACCTGACAAATAACATGGGTACAGCACTCTCATCACCCCCAATTTGCCCTGTTTATCTTGTAAAACAGAGGGTGTGATGGTTAATCTCAACTGTCAACTTGATGAGGTCTGATATCACCTAAGAGATGGACCTGTGGGCATGCCTGTGGCAGATTATCATGGGTGGGTTAACTGAGGTGGGAAGACCTGCCCACTGTGGATGGTACCATTCTCTAGGTTGGGATCCTGGGTTATATTTAAAGGAGAAAGAGTTGAACTCAGGTATCCATTATTTGCTGCTTCCTGACTGTGGACACATGTCGCTTGTGTGGTCAGCTCCCTCAAACTCCTCCTGCTGTGAATTCTCCCCCTGAAACTATGAGTGAGAAGACACCCAATAAGTTACTTTATAAAAATATTTAATTTTTTGACATTTTAATAGAATTACATCATTCTACCCTTCCTATTCCTCCCTCCAAATCCTTTGATGTACCCTACCTTGCTGTCTTTGAAATCCGTGGCTTCTTTTTCTTTAATTTTTGTAGTTGTGTGTATATGTGTATTCCTAAATATATAAATTCAAACTACTCAATCCATATAATGTTACTTGTATGTATATGTTTTCATGGATGACCATTTGATGTTGGATAGACAATTGGTATGCTTTTCCCTGGGGAAGGCTGTTTCTCCTGCACTCTGGTTTAGGCAGTTATGTTGGTGAAACTTCATGGGTGTAACTTCAGACATTTCTAGGAAATGCAATCTCACAGAAAACTTCCTGTTCCTCTGGCTCTTTCAATCTTTCTGCCCTCTCTTCTGAAATGATCCTTTAGCCTTAGATTGAGGAGGAGTCGTATTGTAGATTCATCATTTGGTACTAGGCTCTACAACTCTGCATTTTGGTAGGTTGTGATTTCATGTAATGGTCTCTGCTGCAGAGAAAAAATTTTCCTTGATAAGGAGTAAGAACTACTTTTGTCTGTGGGCATAAGGATAAGGATTTAGAATATAGCTAGGGATTGTGCTGGTTTAACAAGTGGTGCTTGTAGGTTTTCCTCTAAGATCCGTGACTTCATTAGCCTTTTGTACTTTGCAAGGCTTCCAGTACCAGGCATAATTTCCTCTTGTTGAGTAGATCTTGAGTCCAATTAGAGAGCCATTGATTACAACCAAGATAAACATGTGACTGTTGCACCTTTAGAGCAATCATGCAATGATGGTGATTGTGATTCATAAGTATCATGATGGGTAGGACTCTTGGCTGTTTCCCTCCCTTGGAAGCTTGCATGGCACCTTCTGGTATAATGAAAGCTAGTCCTCGGGGAAGTTGTTTTCAGATCATCTCCAGCTCTGGTCCTTTGGGCTCTGTGTCGGACATGCATGATGTCTTCAGCAGTAAGGACTTACTTTCCTTCTCTGGGGACAACCGAGGACAATAGCAATCGTCTATAATATTTTGGAAATCTCTTAGACAGTCCTGACCAACAGCTCGAAGGAGGGCTTCTCCTGCTTGGTGCTGGGGATTTCGTTCTTTGGTCTATGGCTCTCAGGGGAAGCATTGTCAGCCCAGATGGAAATTTTTCATTTAAACCATGTATGTGTATTTATGTGTTGACTTGCATGCATTATAGGTAGATCCTTGATAGTATGATTCTTACAACCTTTTTAGGTGCCTTACTGTCACCTTACCCTCTTCCCTCCTTCTATATTTATCTCCCTTCCTAATTAACAGCCCCCATTTTCCCATTTTTCTCCTTCAGATAGCTTATTCCTTGCCTTGCTATCCCCCTTCATATTTCTCCCCAGCAATATTCACCTTTTGCTTTTGTCATGAGATGTAATATCAGAAGCATAGAAGCAACCAAGACAAAGAGCAAGATCAACAATACCTGATATTATTTTCTTATTACATTGAGTCTGAAGTTCCAGTGAACTGTCAGAGCACATAGTATATCAGGAAAAGCAACTGGGCAATTAACCAGCCACTCTTTCAAAGGAAGGCCACATTTCTTTTTTTTTTAATTTTATAATTTAATTTAATTTTACATATCAGCCACGGATTCCCTTGTTCTCCCCACTCCCGCCCCCCCCCCACCTTCCTCCCAGCCCACCCCCCATTCCCATCTCCTCCAGGGCAAAGACTCCCCTGGGGATTGAGTTCAACCTCATAGATTCAGTCCAGGCAGGTCCAGTCCCCTCCTCACAGGCTGAGCCAAGTGTCCCTGTATAAGCCCCAGGTTCCAAACAGCCAACTCACGCAATGAGCACAGGACCCGGTCCCAGTGCCTGGGGGCCTCCCAAATAGATCAAGCTAATCAACTGTCTCACTTATCCAGAGGGCCTGATCCAGTTGGGGGCTCCTCAGCTATTGGTTCATAGTTCATGTGTTTCCATTCATTTGACTATTTGTCCCTGTGCTTTTTCCAATCTTGGTCTCAACAATTCTCGCTCATACAATCCCTCCTCTTTCTCACCAATTGGACTCCTGGAGCTCCACCTGGGGCTTGGCCATGGATCTCTGCATCCGGTTCCCTCAGTCATTGGATGAGATTTCTAGCAAGACAATTAGGGTGTTTGGCCATCCTATCACCAGAGTAGGTCAGTTCGGGCTTTCTCTCACCCATTGCCAGCAGTCTATTGTGGAGGTATCTTTGTGGATTTCTGTGGACCTCTCTAGCACTTTGCTTCTTCCTATTCTCATGTGGTCTTCATTTATCATGGTCTCTTTTTAAGTTTGGAATGACTTGCATGTACTAATTTAGAAATTGTTGCTCATTTTCTCTTTTGGTATACACGAACTTTTCTTTACATTGGTACCTGTTCTCACCAATATGCTCCAGGATACAACTAACACAAACTACCACCTCAGCGGTTGATCAAAGAGAAAGGAATATTATGCTGGAGAGAGTTTACTAGGATCATAAAATTCAAAATCATAGATTGTTCCAGAATAGGCCATGAGGCAGCTAAAACCAGAATGTTATTGGAGCCAGTTTATGTTCACTGTGTCTCACAGATAATGTCATCTTTTATTTGGGGTCTTTATAGATTACTACAATGTTCTTTTGCTTCTACAAATGAGGCAGCTGTCCAGAGTAGCTGGAAATGATCTTAATTACATGGGCCATTTGTTATAATTTGATCTTAAGATTCGTAATATCATTTGTTTATAATTATTTAGTCCTAAAAGTAAAAAAAGATAATAATTGCTGGGTTCTCCATTTGTGCTGGACCCCATGTGTTATATGTATTGTTTCATAAATCCTTTCAAAGCTGAGTATATGGTAAGCACTGCTGATGGAAAAGGAACCTGGTAGCTTCCTCCAGGACATGGTAGAAACTCAAGTGGGCCCTCTAGTGGAGAGCTCCTGGAAAGACTGACTAGTCACGACATGTAGGTACTACTGGTAAGAATCTTTAGAGTACCTGCCCACTTCTCATGTTCATCTCTCCAGAGAACATCACACTTCAGACATGCCTGGCTCCTCCTTATACCTTCTTTCCAACACATGCACGACATTGTTTACCTTTAAAAAATCTCAAATTCATCCATTTTCCCCCACGCCTTGATTTCAAAACTTCACAAAACACTTACGTTGACTTTAATGAATCCCTCCATGTAAAATGTGTCTTTGGTGACCCTTTCTCACTCCCGTCTGACTCTACCTTTCTAGTCAGCTTGTATTAACTCAAGAAATATGTTATCCATCCTCTTTAAGGACTCACTTCTTTTCTTTCACAATGTGTGATTTCTACCCATTGACTTTAACACAATTAGATTAATATCTGTCTCTCCTGTTAGATTATGTGCTACATGGAAATAGGGTATTCTTCTTTCATCACTATGTGTTGAAAATTTGGAAAAACTCCTGGCACACAGGCAATGTTCTCTAATAATTATTGAATAAATGGATGGATGGATGAATCTCTCCAGCAGAGAAGAGTGAGAGTTGACAGATTACCTATTAAGTTGTGGAAAATGTTATAAGAGTGTTCCTAGGAAATACTTCTGGGAAGCTAGGAGACTTCTGTAATAAGAAGTCTGAGATGTGCCATACAGACACAGATAGTAGAGTGAGCATTCCAGACAGAGAGAACAGCATGGGAAAAATCCGTGGGTTTTGATTAAGACCTTGAGAGAAAGCTGTTATGGCTAAAAGCCAATGAACTATGAGACTGTATGCAAGAACAGGTGGGAAAGACAGATGGGGCCACACATTAAAGGGTGACATAACTAAGCTGGGTGTCACCACTTCCTGATTTGATTCCTAAGTCTGAGATGTGTTAATCAAGACAACAAAAGAGGAATCTGCACTGAGAAATTGGCTAGTGAGCCCACCAGGAGATTTTGTGATTAAGGAGACAGCACAAAGAGTTCTTTGCTGAGACAAAAACTCCTATGCAGTGTTTGACAACAGACTTCAAAACCTCAGCAATATTATTTCAGACCATGCCAAAGCAAAGGAAGTGGTATTACCGTTTTGACATCAGTAGCGTTCACACATGTCATCCTCCTTATGATTGCTATCACCTGCCTGTCTCACACACTCTTCACTTCTGACTCCTCACCCTGCCACAGATAATCCTCACAGCTACCCCCAAATTGAACAAAACAAACATTTGGATGGAATTTCCAGTTATTGCTTTTCAAGCCCACCTTCCTATTTTAGATAATATATTAACTTGCAGGTAGGTTCTTTTCACAAAGAGGAATCAGCACAGGGAGCCTTGGGGTACATTTCAACATGGCAAGGAACTCTAAAGCCATGTCAGTTCATCTTTCCCTTTCTCGTTTCCCTCATTAGTGCCAATTCATTTCTTTTTGTTTTGATTTTATTAATTGTACAAGCTAATGGGTTTAATTATGATGTTTCATATGTATATGATATACTTTGATTGTCTCCAAACCCCATTGTCCTATTCTCCTTCCCCTTCCACTGTCCCCTTTCTTCTACTTCCAAGACATCCTTCTACTTGCATGTATATAGGTAATAATTTCTTTTTTCTTTAATTATTATTGTCACATGTATACATATACATAAATATATAAATATAATCTACAGAGTCCATTCAGTGTTGTTTCTGTGTGTATGTGTTTAGGACTGACCACTTAGTATTAGGAGCTTGTCTGTGGAGAAGAGTAATAGTCTCTTTCTGTATCTGCCCCTCTCTCTATCTTTGTCTATCTGTCTGTCTGTCTGTCTGTCTCTCTCTCTCTCTCTCCATATATATATATATATATATATATATATATATGGCCATTAATTGCCTATTGCTTTTCCTTTAGGGATGGATCTTTGCAAGATGTCCCCCATCCACATTAGTATGCCACCTAGCATTGTCACTGTGAAAGTCTTGTTTAGAAAACCATATTGTTGGTATTTCATGGCCGTAGCTTTCTTGTCCTATATAGGAGACAAACACATAGAGTGGATTCACACAGAGGATCAAAGGGAGAATGGTTTAATACGCCTGATGACTGTTCCTACAGAGAAACTCTGTAAATGGCTTTTCCAGCCTGCAGAATGATTCTTAGGATTCTTAGAATTCCAGTGTACACTTCAGAGTTAACACCATTTCTCTAAAACTTCTTATTTTTGGGTAATTTCAACTTGTGGACCCTGAGACTCGGGAGAAACGTGTCTAACACAACTTCATCTCTAAGCCATAAAATGATAAAGGCTCAAGAAAAGTTCCTATCAGAAACTTAGTTCACAGATACCCATCCTCTTTGACACTAAGCCTCAGAGCTAGAGTGGCCAAAGACATGATCCCTCCAGCTATTACAGAGCCGAAAGCAGATGGTACATCTACTATCATGTGAAGTGTGCTGCTATGGGGGTGAGCTGAATGCTCTGAGAATGAGCAAGTTATAGATGATTTGAGTTCATATCCAGACTGAGACTCGCAGGAGACAGCATAGAATGTTTGAATCAGAGGGAATAATACCTAAAAAATGTAGAGTCAATAGGAGAGGGCATGATGAGACAGTAATATACTGAAAGAAGTAAAGGCTGAGAGATGAGTCTGTAAAGAGGTGGTCAGAGTTCTCACAAGGAGCTGAGCTCATTAACACCCCAACAGGTACAGTGGTGAGTCAAATGTACCTCTGTCCAAAGGTAATAGAAGTGGATCTAAAGAACATTAGAATTCCTGGCCATTCAGCCTACTCTAGTCAGTGTGAGTGATCAAGATGCACATGCTAAGGAATGATTTATGCATCCAAATACATGCACACACCTGCACACACACACACACACACACACACACACACACACACACACATTCCAAAGTTCTTATGAAAACTCTTTTGGTGTTAGGTCAGGGATCACTATAGTAAGGAGACAGTTGAGGTCTCTGATAAAGTTATCCTAACCAGGCAGAGAAAGCACATTACACTATGAGAATTGAAGAACACATTAACTCTCTACCAGCTTATCCACTAGAATCACCTAAGGAGGTTCCTAAAATCACCCCTATCTTGTCCTCACCCCTAGGTGTTGTTTGTTTTTAATCACTGCCCACATTGGCATTTAGTCCTCATTCATGGAACTGAGTTTCTAAAGAGCACATTCTTATAAGTATTAATTGGGCCAAGGTCGGGTCTGGACATTTTAAAATACTTTTTGATGACACTAAGATGTGAATAACTAAAGGTATAGGGCTATGGAGTATAGAAAAGTGGGCTAGAACTCCACCCCTTTCTGGAAGAAGAATTATCTTAATTTTAAAAGTTTACATCTATAAATATTTCATAAGACATTAAAAAATATTTCTCCTGGCATGGTGGCACATTCCTTTAATCCCAGCATGGGGAGGCAAAGGCAAGTGAATCTCTGAATCTGAGGCCAGCCTGATCTACATGGTGAATTCCAGGACAGTTAGAGCTGCACACTGAGACACTGTATCAATATATATAGTATTTCCAACACAATGAGAAAAAAACAGAATATAATATAAATACTGAAGAAATTTAGCTCTCACCTGAGTCTTTTCATATGTAAACTGGGAATAATAATAGTACCTGCCCAATATGATCAATGCAAGAATTAAATGACATATTAATTAGGTAGTTTACAAATTCCTGCCCTGTGTTTCACAAATGTAGCTGTTGTCCTTACCCTAGATGAAGGTGACAGCAGAATCAGGATAGAAGGGAGAGAAATCACCAGGCTTATTCCAAGGACACGAATCAGTTTGCCTGGGGCCTGGGGGAGTAATAGAGAAAAACATTTACAAAGGCATGTTTTGGCCAAATGGCTTTCTTGAGCTTGAGGCTCATATTTAAATTTCAGCAAATGTTCATTAATGATCATCTAATAGCACAGTCCCCAAGCAGGTGGGGCAAGCCAGGTGTGTATTATACAAAAGAGAATAAATGAGTGGTCTGCTCAGACTTCATTCCAAAACTGGGGTTCTGATTTGAATTTAACCCAAATGTGGAGCCAACAGATGTCTAAGTGAAAACTTGAAATTAAATCATCCAAGAGCTTTAAAACAGAGTGGAGAACCAGTGGGTATTATTAAGCCTTGGTGGTCAGGGGCAGGGAGGCCTCTCTGACGCCTTGCATCTTCTTGGCAGACAGAACCAGCTTGAGGCCTGCTGTCAGCATCTCTGCCCACTTTATTAGGAAACCCCACATGGTACTTCAAATTGTTCCTCTTCCTTTCACTTTTCTTTTAATATTCCAAACAGATTAGAAGTCACTTACAAGGATATATCCCACACACAGTAAAGAGGAATCCGATCTAGGTAAGTAAGAAACCAAGATGCAGAAGAACAGGACTAGCGAGCTTTAGCGGAAGTCAGAGGGAAGCCAGTAAACCTAGAGGAGGCTGTGGGAGCCTGAGTAAACCTGCAGCATGCTGATTCCATGCTAAACCTGCCAAGGGGCAGCCGTGAGTGGAAAATAAGATTTATTGCAAGAGTGAGACTGTTGTAAGGTTAATCCAGACAGCTGATTGAGAGAGAAGCAGCTGTTCCGAGCAGAGTACTAGACCAAGCTCTAGTTCCAGGGTTAGGCCAAGAGTATGCCGAGTGCATACTCTGATCTCAAGTTGCTATGACAAAAGCAAGTGAAGGATGATAAAGATAGGAAGATGCAGTTCATTACAGCAGGTAGGCCACGGTGTCAGGAGTGTGGGGCAGCTGGTCCCATTGCACCCGCAGACAGAAAGCTTAGGGAGAAATGCGTGCTGGAGCTCTGTTCACTTTCTCCTTTTTATTCAGTCTGGGATCACACCCATGGGTTAATACCATCCACATTCAGGGTCTAGCCCTCGTCCCCTTAGTTAATGAGATATACCAAGAGGTTCATCTCCTAGGTGATTGTATATCCTGTCATTCTGTCAAACGGTGTTAAACATCACACCACATGAGCAACATTAGTCTCACCACCTGCTAGGATGCTAATACAGTGCACATTGCCTAAAGGCTACAAAGAAAGTGAACAGAGAATGGAGGAGTAAAGAAAGAGAGACAGGGGAGGCAAGGAAGGAGAGATGGGGAAGAACCTCTCCTGTAATTCTTAAGGCTCACAGGATGCTTTGCCATTTCCCCTCTTTGGGGGCTGGTTGCCTTTCATAGTTCAATAAAACTAACACTGGAGTTTGTATGCCCAAAATAGTGCAGTGTGGGTGTTAACATTCAACCAGCCTGAAATAAGTCTAAATATCTGGAGACAAGAATAGATTAACTATCTCACAGATAATTTTTACTAAAAGCTGAAAGGGAAATTCAATAGAAATTCACTTCTCATTCACAAAGAAAATTAAGGTGGATGTGAGTAGCAAGTGACTGCCCTCCATGTGTGATACTTTACTCTAGGAATCCTCCACTTGTCCTTACTGTGGCTCTGTCCTCTTTGACCACTAAGGGCAAACACTTCATGTGGAACATGGCAGGACAGATCCATCAGCCTCTTAACCAACCTGATTAAGAAATGGATCACATTGCTACATTGACACTGTGTGTTAGATTTTCAGAACAAGTTATTTTGGTGCACGGTTTCAGAGACTTTAGCACATGGTTGATTGGCTTCTACACTGTGTGCCTGAAGTGAGGCAGAAGCTCATGGGAGTGGCAACATGTGACAGACCAGCTGTTCACCTCAACATACCTAGAAAACAGAGAGACTATAAAGGACCAGGAACAAAGTGCATCTTCCTAGAGACATGCTCCAAGTGACCATTTAGATTTTCCATCACTTCCTCAAATGACCAAGTGACCAAGCCTCTGACCCCTGAGGCTGTGGTAGACATTTCACATCTAGACTACTCCACATTTCTTTGATGAAGGGTACTACCTCATTACAAAAGGCCTTAAAAATAAGGCAGGTGTGTGTCTGTGTGTGTGTGTGTGTGTGTGTGTGTGTGTGTGTGTGTGGTGTCATTCTCCCTTAGGAAATGAGAACATTCTGCTTTGGGCAACACAGGCTGTCTTTTCTACAGAACTTCTTTCCAGCCCCAAACATATGTATCCACCCTCCTCCCACATAGCACATAGCCTCCATTTCCCCGCAAGGGGGCAGCCCAAAAGCCTAGTCTTCAGATGACCCCAACTCCTAAGATGTTCAGGGTGGGAATGCTCTCTAATACATCAGATGTAGGGTGATACTTCCTCATAGCTGGGATGTCTTAATAACTGAAACCTGAGATGTGTGGTCCTTATCCAATCCCTTACACCAAATACATACGAGCAGGGGGAGGAGAACTACAGTGAAAAAAAGAACAAAGCAAAACAGAACAGAACAAACACATGGATAACCACTTTCATGGGGAGAAGAAAGGAAAAGCATGGCATTACCTAAGGATATGCAATCCTGCCATGTAAACATTGTGCTATTCCCTGACATGGTTGCTGAAAGGAATGCTCTGGTCTATCATGCCTCTATGATACTAATTCTACCCTTTGGTACTTTTTTCATCCCTGTCCTCACATGACATTTGTCATTAATTGCATAATATCACTGTCTGAAAGTATTCTAGTGACTTCACTTAGTGGAAGGGAGCCTGGAAACAGAGTCTTTACCTGGACTTTCCATGACAACACTAGACCATAGAAGAGAGTATGTATCTGTGGGGCAGAGCTGACCATTGTACTGTAATTTCCTAAGAATATTTGCAAGAATATTCACATGCATATAAAAAGATGGAACTCTCGTCTTTTGCCATTTCCAACATCTGTAATGTCAAACACTATTCTACCCGTTCTGAACATCACATGTTCTTAGCTATAAAATATTGATAACATTATTTACTCCATAGGCTTGGTTTGTTAGAGTGATATATGTACCTGACTTACCAACAATGGTCCAATAATTCAAAGAAAGACTAAAACATCATTTTGATGTCTGCAGCTCATATTTGTGTTCAGTTCTTGTCATAACACAAAGATATTACACCTAAGACTTGCAGAGCTGATGATTGCATCTCCAAGGCATTTCATATTTTATAAACCCTATACTTGAGAGCCTTATTTGCTTTTCTGAAAATCTAACTGACTTACTGTGACATCTGCTTAACAGATTATCTAGAGTGCCTTTTCTATTTTTCTGCCATTTTTAGTTTTGCATTTTGAGAATGTCAACCACTCCAATCCAGTTGGAAGAAAAAAATCTTCTGATTCTGAACTCCATGATCCAGACATGAATGTCTGTGAAGCTGTGCACCCTTGTAGAAGCCAGCACTGAGGGATTATCTGCTTTATGAGATGCTTGTCTTAGTCAGTCAACAAATGAACATGTAGCCTATGCAATGAAGGAAGAGCAAACTAATAGTCTCTGAGAAATTCTCCAGGGACTTATATTTCTATATGTTGTATTTATATTGAACAAATACATAAATAGTGATGCTCTTGTAATCATTGAAACTAAACTGACTGTAAAGCCTCTGAGATGAGTTCTATCTATAAATTTGGTAGAAGAAAACTCTCTATTTGGATTATAGGTATGGACCCTTGACCCAACCCAGTGTTCTTCAACATTGTATGCATCAGGATTTCCTAGAAAACTGTTTCAAACACAGATTTCAGAGCCTTATCTCCAAGATGTATAACTGAGTAGGGTTAAGGCAGGGGCTAAGAAATTGCCTTTCTAGCTGGGCAGTGGTGGTACACGCCTTTAATCCCAGCACTCAGGAGGCAGAGCCAGGTAGATCTCTGTGAGTTCGAGGCCAACCTGGGCTACCAAGTGAGTTCCAGGAAAGGTGCAAAGCTACACAGAGAAACCCTGTCTTGAAAAACCAAAAAAAAAAAAAAAGAAAGAAAGAAAGAAATTACCTTTCTAAATAACTCACCAATGCATCTGTGAGTGTCCTTGAGATCACACTCTTAGAACCACACACCTAATACAGGAATTGGGAAGCTATACCCTACACACTCAATTGTCCCACTGCTTGTTTTTGTAAAGTTTTATTGGCATACAGCTACACTCATTTATTTTTACATTTCCTATGTCTTCTTTTGCACTAAATCACACACACACACAAAAAAAAAAAACAAAAATAGTCACAATAAAGATCATAAGCCTGGGAGGCCAAAAATAATGTCTGTAGAAAAAAACCTGTAGAAAAGATTTCTTGATCTCTGGCTAATGAAAAGAGATGTGAGTAAAGAGAACAGAGAGGCCCAGCCTCCTTCCTTCCTTCTGACGTTCGTATATAATCCCTTTATTGCCTTGAATTGGGGATCCTCTACAAGCCTATAAGTGCACATTCAGTTATAAGGACAAATCATTTATATATGCCTGTCACTAAAGACTGAAAACGAAAGGGAATTGAATTACACACTTCAGTACCCAATTTCTACTATCCAGATAGAAGACTTAGGCCCAAAAAAGAATCACAAAGGCAGCTTTCATGGCAAACCCATCACTCCCAGGAAAGAAGCAGTGGTTAACGTTCCCCTCAGGGGTGGCAGAGGCTCCCTCCATCAGCGTGATGAATAGTTCACTGTCATGTCCAGTTAATTAGACACACATGCTCATCTGAAACTAAAGTACAAGAAGTGGAACCATGTGTCTGTTACACAGAACCCACTAATCTGAATACAATTGTTCCATAATGAGATTGTCTGGAGTGGAGCTGTCAGCAGGGATGGGTCCATATCATTCTTGTGGCTGCTTGGCTTCATAACAGAGATTTAGCACAGGGGCATTAACTTTCTGTTTGCTGCCTTTCTGTGTCAGTGTGACAGCAAAGGTTGATGAATCAGATTCTCTTTAGTGTGCTGAATCATTTGCTGTCACTAGAAGAAGGGTTAAAAGGATGTTTTTGGCACTGGACGGTACAACATACTTAAAAAGTGAGTATAAGCAAAGCAAGGCATTGAATGTTTATGCTAATTGCAGGCATTTGTTTTTCTCAACTCCAACACTCATTACAGCACCATTGTGAGATTAGTGGTAGGATTCTATCCCATGGTGAGAGACTCTGGTATTTATAATGTTAAAGGACTGACTCAAGTCCATTCTAACAGGTGATTGACAGCATGGTGTGACAACCAAAAGCTGACGGCTTCCCTCTGCCCACTGTCAAGTCCCACTCTTAGATTTTATAGACACATCACTAGTTCCACCTACTATTTATTACATTACCTGTACCCTCTCCTTCTTCTGGTAAGCCTTTTGTAAAAAAAAAAAACCAACCACCTATGTTCCACTTATCCATGACCATTGCTTCTGATTATTTAGTTTCTTGTATGACTATTAATGAGCCAAAAGTTCATTTCAGAGATACAGATAACAGGATAACAGGTAGATAAGTACAGATGATGACTGAAAAGTTTTAAAGGTTTTCTAAGTTTCCACAGAGGAATATAACTCAATCACAGAGAATCATTCTCATGAACTGAATAATGCCGAGGCTAGCCAATAATTTCTATTACGGAGCCAACTCTAGGCATTTGTTAATGGCTATTGTGGTGCTGTGTGTTGGAAATTCTGAAGTCATGTCCTTAGAATGAAAATTACTGTAGATAATAATCACAAAATTGAGCTCTGACAGCAGCTGGCCAGTCTCTTGCCTTGGCCCATCCTATAACTGTCCCTCCAGCCAAAGGAGAGAACAGAGGCCCTGGAGCTAAATGGTGGCCCAGTGCACCATGTCACATTACTAAGAAGCAATGCACCACGTCATATTAGTAAGAAGCACAATGGAGGGACAGACAGGGGAAGCCTCAGCTGAATGTGGAAGGGGTGGGGCCTTTTTTCCAGAGAGAGAGCAGAGAGTGCAGGGTACACAGCAGACATCTCCATCACTGGATGGGTCACCTAGTGAGGAAGTCAAGTGAGGAGCAAGTCTCCAGCCTTCTTCAACCTGCTTTTCATCCTGAAGCCCAAACCAAGTGATATAAGGCCCCAAACCCCTTCCCAGTACCATGCTTCGTAAAGGTACAAGATGAAATACACAGGGTAGCTAAGAAAATGAGTCATATTAAAATCCAGTTTTCAAAGTATTTCAGATGTTTATTTGTGAGTGTGATGGAGATGTGCCATCTGCAGAGAGTAAATGGCAAACTCCACCCTTGAGTCCCACAGCCATGGTAGCTTTTAAATAATGAAGAAGATAAACAACATTTCAGTGAATCCACCTTGACTATGGGATTCCATGCAAACCTCTGTGTTTTCTGCATATGCCAACGGTAGCTACTACTGAGTCTGGTGTGCTAAGTCTGTTTTACATAATTTGAAGGAGGATGCTAAATATGAGTTAGTGGTTAATGAAAAAAATGCATCATATTGTACCTGCTAAAAAGCTAAAGTATACTGACTATGGCTTCTGTGTTGCCAAAGGAAAACCAGGCAGTAAAGCAGGAAGAGAAGTTTCAGCAAGCTTTGTTACTATGTAACCTGAATAAAACCACTACGTTTCCATTTGTCTGCTGGAAATAAACTTCTCTTGTAGGTCTTTTGTAAAGAAGAAAAAAGTAATCTAGTCTGAAGATCTGTAAGCTCTTCATCCTTAGAGGACTGAAGATGATTAGGTTAAATAATCACGTGTCAGTATGGGACAATCTGCTTGCTACTTCACTTTAATCAAGATGTTTACAACATATTTTGTTTCTCAGCTGTTCAGTGTGTGTCCACACTAGAATGGCTTCCATGCTAGGGCACAAATATAAATGAGGTAGGCCTTCACCTGGGAGGAAGTCAAGTCTACTGTGAAAAAACAATGATCCACCTTCATTATTAAAGAAAGTGGAAGGAAGGGAGAAGGACAGGGGGAAGGGAGAAGGACAGGGGGAAGAGGAGAGGAGAGGAAGAGGGGAGAGGGAGCTTCTTATAGGAGATAATCTACGAAGTAACAAGTTGGTTATGAAAGACAGAGGTATTTATGCTCCAATTACAGGAAGATTATTTAAAAACTAGAAGTAAACTGTGGACTCAGGCATATAGGATATGATATAGGAAATGGCACTCACTTCATTTTTGCTGGAATATGAAGTGTCAGAGAAGCAGAGGTGGGCTTTTTGTTTATTTTGATTTGATTTGATTTTTTTGAACTAGAAGGGAGATGGAATGGACAGAATATGGAAGGTCTTACCATTCATGTTTAGGCTATTGAACAATATTTTGTGGGAAAGGAATACATGCTTTTTGAATACAGCCTTTATATGTTTATCATTTATATTTTATAATGGAATTGAAAGTTAATGAACTTGTGGGGAAAACCTTGCTTACATGTATATTTGGCTACTCCATTAAATTTCAACTCTTCTTCTCATATTTAAATAATCAGGACACTACACTCCTTCCAAATAAACTGGAGGATCTAATACCAAATTTGCATGGTCCAAGGTGTCTATTAGCCTTAGCTGAGTAATGATGTCTGTTTAGCTCATAGTGTCCTGGAGACAAGGACTCCTCTACTTTCCTTACCAACACAAAACCCCATTGTAATAGGCATTTATTATCAAAGTTATAGCACATTTTTATAGAGTACAGAACTATACCTTAGTACTCAAAACTAGACCAAAGGTAGGAATATGAGATCCCAAAAGTTCTATGTGTTTTTAGAAAAAGTTGAAGATACCATATTTCCTTTCTTGCTGCTGAGGATCCTGTAGCTACTCAAGATTCTTTTATGTTGAGAAAAAGAGGGGCAGGAGGAGTCCCTTGCTTTCTAGTTTGTTCTTGGGGGCTGCCATCATGGGGATTAAGGAGGAAAGGGCACATTTATGGTAAGGAAGATACTATCCTTTGAGGACATGTGGAGTAGGAAGTAAACTCTGGATAACTGTGGTTATAAATGTTGAACAGAAAGTTGAGTATGTGAGTCTCAAACCAGCAGATGTGTCTGGGTTAACGGTTTGGGTTTAAGTAACCAGCTTTGGGCAGTTGGTGGGAAGGCCTTGGAAATGAATCCTACCACCCTGTGAGCCTGAGTTTTATGAAGGCTCATGGACAGATGCCTACACAACAGTACAAGAAAATGAACCTCAAAAAAATAACCAAGACTGAAGTGAATTCAGAGGTGTGGGGAGTGTAAAAGGCAAATAAGCAGATTTCTACAAAGCATCAAATATGGTTAATGCAAAGCCCATCTTTTGGGAATTTGAACTCCCTTGTTGACATTGATGAATTTCAGTGGATCTATAAGGATCACACCAGGTAACAATGATGACTGCACAACACTTACTACATGGCAGGTAGAATCCAAAGCACTATATATTTTCAATCCATTAAAACAACAGTCTTGGTAAGCCAATCTGGTCAATCCTGTCTGTGCCTTCCCCAAACCCCAAGCTTAGTATCAGTTGCATATCCTGTGTGCCAGCCCCATCTGGCCAGCTTGCCCAACTTTAGTCAACCTGTACCACATCCAACCTCCAGCCTTTGTATGGGACATTCATCCTGTGCCCAGATCCAATTTGAAAGGGGTAACTCTCACCCCCCGCCCTCCGCCCCCGCCACACACACCCATCAAAGAAGCTTGTTTTGTAGCAGATGGGATCCTTTACAGAAAACCACAGGTGCTCAAACAGAACAGCTAACTACAGGGTGCCCAGCCCCAGTAGATACATTCACAACCCAACTCCTTAAGGGAACATTGAAGAAGAATGGACAGGAGTATTGTAAGAGCAAGAAGACCAAAACACCTGCTGTGAGATTGTGTCCTCTATATATGACAGGAAAGCTGCATTCAGGAAATTACAACAATCTGGCTGCTTTAATAAGAACTTTAATAAGAGCAGTGATGATACCAGTTGACATGCCAGTGTGATTAGGGGAGACTGCACAAAGCCCTAAACTAGATGAAGAGTTGCATGCAATTAGTGACTCCTGAGGGAAAGAGAACTAGCCTTTCAGTCATCTGTTCTCAAGTGGTCAGCCCTAGAAACATATGCCAATATATACAAATGAACAACATGTACATATGAACTAAATAAACTCAGTTCAGGGGATCCAACACCCTCCTCTGGCCTTAAGAAGCACTATAATGCACTTGTTGCACTCATATACATACAGGGAAAACACTTGAACATATAAAATTAAAAAAAACCTAAAGTACACAGAGCAAACAGTACCTATGGTAGCCTAAGGTTAGGAATTGTATGTTGAAAAGATGGACTCAGTGGAATTTTACTGGCAAGCTTTTCCTGGACACATGTAGAAATTGTGAAGACGTCTAAGTGATGCACGATCTGGTGGTTCCTCCCCAAGAAAGCAACAAGAGGACTCACGAAAGGGGTGAAAGGACTAAGTGTCAGAGTACCTGGATATGGAGGTCTGAAGGGCCTGAGGGATGGAGGGCTATAGCCAGAATCCTTTAACTTAAAGTGTACCCTTGCTTTCTCTTTAGTCTACTTTTAATGAAGCATGGCATCTACTCTAGTCCTTACTCAGCCATAGAAGGCATATTCAATTTGAATCTCTTATTGAGCCCCAAAGCCTATGTACTTACCTGTAAGAAAGTGTTCCACAGTTTATGTTGAGCAGACTAACGAATTTAAATACTGCACCAGAACCAAACTTGGGGTTGTTGTGCCCTGGTCAAAGAGGACCTTTTTGTCTTGCATCAGGGAGGCATTCTCAGGCATGTGTGAAATTGATTGTAAATCACTCGTGTTGTTTTCTGGATATTGGACATGCTCATTTAACATATTTAATGTGTTTCTGACATTTACAAAGTGTCTAGCAAGCTTTGGACAATCATTATTTGAAGCATTTTATTGAAAATACTCCTGAGTAGTTCCTAAACACTGCATTCTGTTTCAATCGATGCTGAATATCCCTGAAGAGGGAATTGTGAATGTTGAATACTTTGGCTGTCAATCATGAGCTCACATACTCCCTGTTTGAATGATGATATATTTTCATCGGAAACAGTACACATGTCTAGCTGTTCGTTTTGGCCTGGCTGCTATGGCAATGCTTTATTTCACTAAGATAGGGAGAGAAATGGATTAATCTCTAGAGACAAGAGCACTTGCTGACCTTGAGCTCTAGCCGACTCAAGGCTTTTGAGTTCTCTGAAGAATGATGGGGTTTGACTGGGTCAGATGTAGTGTCCCAAACACTCTGTCTTGACAAAGGAGCCATTGCAGAGTCCTTTACCCTTTTGCAATTTGTGCTGGTGATTGACAGGCCCTACATTAGGATGTGAAAATGTGTACAATGTGAAAATGCAGCATATTTCAGACAGGACAGAAAGGGTGCACATTAGAAAGGCAACTCCTCTTGGTGCCACACTGTTTTGCCTTTTCTCTGATCAAAATGCAAACTGTAACTCTGTTCTTGGCAATTCTGGTACATTCCAGATCCACAAAAGAAGGATGAGTCTGAACCAGCAGGTGAGTGGGGTGTGGAGAGGCAACAGACATGGTAGGTGCAGAATGCAAATATGAATCTCTTTGTTGTTAATTCTATTTGATCGAGTATCTGTGAAGAATGTCAATCCTATCTAATGAGAAAATGTGCAGCAAGGCCATTTGGCAATGGGCAACAGACTTTGTGTAAGCATCTGGCATAGGACTAATTTGACAAACAGCAATATGCCAGATTTGTGCTAGATAGTTTTTAAGGAACTATTTGTCAGACTTTACACTCATTATTCCTGGGATGTTGATCGCCAATATCATGATTCAAATGACAATTAACTACAAGGGTTATGTTGAGGTCAAAGCATTCACATTCCTCCCAGGCCTCCACATGCTTACTCTTTATTGATAGAAGCACTAGTGGCTGTCTATGACCTCTCATCTTGGCACCCTGAAGCTTAACTCTTGGGTATTTCTTAGGATATAAAGGCTTAAGAAGAAGGACTGAAATGAGAAATGAATTCTTCATACATCCCTTCAAAGCAGAGCAGTTGACAGACACTTTCTACCAATAGGGCTCCAACTGTACCTTTAGGGCATAATGGCAGCTGTGGTGTTGAAGAACAGTTGGTAACTTCAAAACATGTAACATTAGTCAACAAATGAAATACACAAAAATAGGGCAGCTCTTCTGGGTTATCCTGCTCTCTTTGTAAGAAATAGAGCCAGTACATGTATGGAGTCTCTCAAATGTTCTTCTCTACCTTCAAACACTGCCTGTCCTACCCACATATACACTTGTTTGTATTGTAACCTGATTGTAAGCATCTTGGTTCCTCTATTCACCAGCCTAACAGTTGTTCCCAGCAGTCTTAATGTCCTTCTTTCTGTCTTCGATCTCAATATTAGCTATTTCAAACATCCTTATGCTAGAATCATACACTCAGAAGCAGGCAGCTATGTTCATTCACTGTATTCCAATGATGAAGCCCAGCCACTGGTTAATAGAGACATGGAAGTCCTTTTCTGACCTTCTGAAAAGACTTGGGAATCTTAAGCAGTGCTCAGTGACAGTGTTTTTTTTTTTTTT
>CABHPH010147525.1:0-24102 GCA_902168325.1 Peromyscus nudipes
CAGCACACACAGTGCAAAGTGTGCGTGTCCAGGACCAAGACTGCAGTGAAGGTCCCTGGTGCAGTGTGGGCAAGTGTTGCCGGAAACATCTTATGTTCATTGAAGTTTGATTTCCAGTTAGTATTTGATAGCTGTGTGTCCCTTTGCCGCTGCTAGTCTTTTTGCAAGCCCCACGTCCAGTTCCGCCCTCCACATGGGTTGTGAGCCACAGTTTAATGAAGTGTGGATAAATCGTGCTCACTACTTCAGATCGTATGAGAATGACCATTAAGACAACACTCTGACAGAAAGAAGGGGAGACTGTATCACAGCTTTGAAAAGCAACCAAAGCTGTATCTTAGTGGTTCTGAGCAAAGAACTTTTAATAATCAAAATTAATTAATGTATACACATTGAGCATCTGTTTTATAGCTACCTACCCTGCTAGAAGGGTGAAGATCAAATTCCAGGTCATTGCTTTGTTGCTTCCCTTTACACCACAGTTGAATAGACACAGAGAGCAGACATTAAGCTGTAAGTAAAGAAAATTAGACATGACACAGGTCATGTTACGTTAGGTCTGTTACAGGTCAAGGGTGACGCATTATGAAATGTTAATTGTGCTTCTTGGTAGTAAACATAACCACAGGTGTAGAAAGAAGCCATAAATGTGGGCTGGAGCAATAGAGGCATTTTCACCATGACATAGGGTTTGAACTGGTTTTCTGGCAACGACAGTGAACATTTAAAGACCGCGTCTGGCTGGCATCGCATGATCTTGAACAAACCACTTACACCCTCTGGCATTTGTTTCCTCATGGATGGCATGGGGGTGATAAAGGTGCCAGCTTCTGGCGTTGTGAAAATGAAAGGATTTAACATACATGAATAGTAAATCCATGTTAACACAGTTTCAGCTATGTCTTCAGACTTGGGTGATAAAGATATGCAGTAGGTTTTAGCAGTTGATTTTGTCTTGAATGGGGAAGGAAGAGGCAGACCATGGATGAGAAAAGCACATAGGGACAACATGACCTTGGACCTTGAACTAATTTGTTAAACTGGCCCATGCCGTCGGAAGAGGCACTGCCCTTAAACTCTGTTTTTAAGCCTTTACTGGCTACTTCAGTGTATCGTTGATTCCTCATCTGTGTTGCCAATCTCATTGTTCTTTACTGAAGCCATTGTTTTGGTTTACATGTAATTGTTTTATTATCTAGGTAACTATCATATATTTAATTTCTCTTTAATTATTCTTGCTAGAATCTTCTTTTATGAATCTTGAATAGTAATTTCATACTCCCAGGTGGAATGGATTACCCTTTCTTTAATAGTTTTTCTCAAAAGCTGCTAAGTAGCAGAAAGTGTGAATATCTGATATACCGAGATGCGGCATAAGTACAAAGCTGGTAGTGGAGATCTGTGCCCTTTGTCAAATGCAATGATGGACAAATTGAAAGAAAGCAATGTCCTAAGACACTAATGCTAAACATTTCTCAGACCATGACCTGATGTCCAAAGTAACCAGTTAGTAAAAATGGGTATGTTTAGGAGTCATGGCTAGACCTTGCCAATGGAAGTCTTCCAAGACTCTATGGAGAAAGCCCTGCCTTGTAGCCAACAGAATGTAAGCTGTTAGCTCCAAGTGGCATCTTTGTACCCATTGGCTGAGATGGAATCTGCCTATGAATGCACCGGTGAGACACGAGATAGGAAATGGAGGAAGTCTGCTTGCCCACAATATTGCATGGATATTCCTGTGTGAAGACTGGACTTTTTAAGTTATGTAAATGAATAAATCTTCCTTTGTGTTTCAACAATCTGGGTTTCTGGCTCTTTTAACCAGGAGTTCTAACCATCATATCTCTATGCTCTTCAAAACTTTAACTATGGTTCTCCTTCATGCTGTTTTCATAATGAATTACTAAATCCAGTACCTGGATCATGAGTCGTAAATGGCAAAATCTAGCTCTTCATCATTTCTTATTGTCTCTTCCTAGCACATTCCCAGGTAAATGCCATAATTCGACCAGTGTTTGTTCAAATAAACTGAATAGTAAAACAGACAGGAAAGAGAATGATAAGGGGAAAAAAGACGTCAACTATATGTCTTTGTTGAGTATCTGTTCTGGGTCAGTGACTGATTTGGTGTTGAGGGAGCACAGAGAATGAAAATATTATCATGGATGTGGAAAGACACAGACAAACAAACAAGTGGGCATAGTTTCAGGAATCATTCAGTGCTGTGGACAAGAGCAAAGCATGATGAGAAGGCAGAGGGCGGTGTTAATGGGGTCAGACTGGGCGGATCCAAAAGGTCCTTCTGAGGTGTTGGCCCATGAGTAGCCCTATGAAACTTGGGTGTGGAGGAGCATTTCAGACAGAGGAATCACCATGTTCGGTTGCCCAGAGGAAGAATGCACTCTCATTCAGGGAGCAGGAGACACTCCCCACTCTTCCCACTGGTATTTGTGTGTTTACAGAGACAACGTGTGTATTTCCCAATGGGAACTGTGAGTTGGCAGAAAGACGCTGCTGTCGAAAACTGATACTTAGGTGCTGGGGAGATGGCTCAGTTGGTAAAGTTCTTACCTAACAAGTGTGAGGACTTGAGTTTGGATTCCCAGAACCAGCCACAGTGGCATGCTTCTGTATTCTCAGTCCTCCTGGGGTGAGAGGGCAGATAGAGACAGGAGAATACATGGATGCTCAAGGGCTAGCTGATCTAATGCACACAGCAGACAAGAGACCCTGACTCCAAGAAGGTGGAAAATGAGAACTGACAGCAAGGTTGTCCTCTGACCTCCATATATACACTGTTGAATGTACACCTACACACACACACACACACAGATACACACACACACACACACACAGACAGACAGACAGACAGACAGACTAATAGTTTGTTATTTCAATGCACTCTATGGCTAAGTGTGGTAACAACTTTTTAAACAACCTCTCTCTCTAGTGCTGGGATTGCAAGCACTAGTAGTAGTAGTAGGCTATTTTAAGGTGTGTTACTTTTGTTCATGATGCATTTGTTTAACTCTGAAGCTGTGTTACTGTGCCTGTCTAAAACACCCGATGGTCTAACAAAGAACTGGCCAATGGCAAGGCAGGAGAAAGGATAGGCAGGGCTGGCAGGCAGAGAGTAGATACAGGAAGAGAAAACTGGGATTGGAGATCTGGATCTAGGAGCCAGAGAAGGAGAAGGACTCCAAGATCCAGCCACCCAGCTACACTGTGACCCATGGAGTAAGAGTAAGATACAGAAGTAAGAGAACAAGAATAAGTCAGGTTAAGGAAAGCTGGCTGGAAACTAAGCTAAGCTAAGGCCGGGCATTCATAATTAAGAATAAGTCTCCGTGTGTGATTTATTTGGGAGCTGGGTGATGGGCTCCCCAAAAAAGAGTAAAAAACTAACAACAACAATGTACCACCCCCAGATCCTTTAGTCGTGTGGCTTCCAGGGATCCAGTTACAGTCCCCATGCTTGCAAAGCAAGGATGCTACCAAATGAGATATCTCCTCAGCCTAGTATTTAAGAAGAAATACTGAATGTTTTCATGAATATTCTCCTGTATGAAGCGAATAGTCCAGAGGAGCCTTTTGCTGTGGGATGGTCTGTATGTCAAACGTGTTGCTTATTGGTCAATAAATAAAGCACTGATTGGCCAGTGGTCAGGCAGGAAGAAGTATAGGCGGGACAAGGAGGAGAGAATTCTGGGAAGTGGAAGGCTGAGGAGACACTGCCAGCCGCCACCATGACAAACAGCATGTGAAGATGCCGGTAAGCCACAAGTCATGTGGCAAGGTATAGATTTATAGAAATGGATTAATTTAAGATATAAGGACAGTTAGCAAGAAGCCTGCCACGGCCATACAGTTTGTAAGCAATATACGTCTCTGTGTTTCCTTGGTTGGGTCTGAGCGGCTGTGGGACTGGCGGGTGAGAGAGATTTGTCCTGACTGTGGGCCAGGCAGGAAAACTCTAGCTACAGCCTTTTATGAATCTCTGTATCATCTTTCGCACACACTGCTTTCTGATGCCAGAGCTGGGAATCTACAGACCATGTGGTCAACTTCCTTCTATCAATCTTGTACAATATTGGTTTCTAGAGTGCAAAAGCAAAATTTTAGTGACCCCCTACTATCTCCCTCCCATTTGATAATTCTCTGCATACCTTTATCTTTCATTCATAAACTTCCATGTCTTAAAGGAGCTGTTGAATGGCTACATGGTCGTGGCTCTCAGAGTTAAACTAATTGTATTAATATTGCTTGAAATTTCCATTTCTTCACAAGCATTTGAAAAGCTAAGGCCCCTTTTAAACATCTAATATGCAGTATATTGATATTTATAACATGTTGTAAAGCTAACCACAAGCAGAAATCCTCTGCATCTCTACCAAAAACTAATCAAAAGAAAGATAATTGAGTTAGCCTCCTTGTGACTGAGCACAGCATGTCCACATTAACAGATTTGCTAATGGGGTAGTCACGCGTTGTTCTCGGGACGTGGGGTACTGATTCCACAAAACAGAATGAACCAGGCAGAATAGGATCAATGACTAACACATGAACAGCTACTCTTGCCAATTGTTTGGAGTTGAGAAAAAAAAGTGCCTGGAACCTAGAGTCAGCTGATCTTGAACAGAGTCATTGTGTGTCTAACTCAGATCTGTGGGACTTGGACAAGCCACATTCTCTGACCTTGACTTTATTCAACTAGACAATGAAAATTATCTCCCAAGGGCTGATGGGAACGAAAGCATCATGGATATCAGAGGCTTTAAAACATCTCCACAGATGTCAGGATGCTCATACAGTCTCCCCACAGAGGGGAAGAAATTCCATTGTCTATGGTAAGGAGAGAGACTCCCTTTGTTTCTGTGGCACATGGCTGAACACTTCTTTCTGGAGGTGTATAGTATCCAAATGCTAGAAAGTCATATTTGTTTACAGGCAGCATGTGCTCTCCTAAGAAAGGGGGCATCACTATAGATTGACAGTATCACACAAGCAGTCCCTTTCTTCACCAATCACCAAGAGATGTTTATTAGAAGAATATGGGAAAATGGGAAGAAGTTTTCAGTGTTGAAAACTATGAAAGGAAATGTTTTCCTCATTGAGTTGGAAAATATGAGGCCATTTAGACATCACAAGAGTATTTGGTTTTTAACAATAACTGGCTCTTCAGACATCTTCTGGACAAATCCCTGTACCTGAGCCCTACACACATTTGCAAGGTCACCACTGTTAATATGAATTATCTAATTTTCTCTCTTAAAGGTCCAAGAGGGTCTCTGTTTCCCTCCTTACTCATTTTAAAATCTGATAATCATAATGAGTAGTGTCTTTGTGCCTCTTGGATAGATCTGGTTTTCTGGTAGAGATGGGGAACCCACAGGTGTAGCTAGAGTTTTCCTGCCTGGCCCACAGTCAGGAAAAATCTCTGTAACCCGCCAGTCCCACAGCTGCTCAGACCCAACCAAGTAAACACAGAGACTTATATTGCTTAAACTGTATGGCCTAATGGCTCAGGCGTCTAGCTATCTAGTTCTTACATCTTAAATTAATCCATTTCTATA
This sequence comes from Peromyscus nudipes, assembly GCA_902168325.1. Classification (NCBI taxonomy): domain Eukaryota; kingdom Metazoa; phylum Chordata; class Mammalia; order Rodentia; family Cricetidae; genus Peromyscus; species Peromyscus nudipes. The sequence goes on from CABHPH010147525.1 coordinate 5,574, forward strand.
AATCTATACCTTGCCACATTGCTTGTGGCTTACCGGCATCTTCACATGCTGTTTGTCATGGCGGCGGCTGGCAGTGTCTCCGGCTCAGCCTTCCACTTCCCAGAATTCTCTCCTCCTTGTCCCACCTATACTTCTTCCTGCCTGACCACTGGCCAATCAGTGTTTTATTTGTTGACCAATAAGCAACATGTTTGACATACAGACCATCCCACAGCAAACAGGGAAAGTCACTCAATTGTTATCTCTTGCAAGTCACATCTTTCTATCTCTCTTTTTATCCATGCTGCTCTCTGTTCCTGGGATGCCTTTGCTTATCTCATAGTCTGAGACTTATAATATCTGTAATAGTTTTTTCCTCCTGTGGCTGTAATAAAATACCCCAAGAAAGAACACCTTGAGGAGAAACAGATTGTTCTGGCTCACAATTGCAGAGGGGTGGAGTCCATGGTGGTGAAGACATACAGAGAGGGCATGGCTGGAGCAGGAGCAGGAATCTGATTGATCATATTTCCTACACAAAGGAAGCAGAGAGAGAATAAGAAGTGAGGCCAAGTTATAAAATCTCAAATCCCATACTCAGTGACATACTTCCTCTTGCAAGGCTTCTCACTTCCTAAATGTTCTGTTCGTGTTCCATCATAGTTTTACAGTGTAGTGGTGTGAATGAGAAATACTCCTGGTAGTCTCACGTGTTTGAATACTTACTTGGTCCTCGGTTGGTGGTGCTATTGGGAAGGTTATACAGCACATATCCCTGAGATGTCTGGGGTAAGTTTGGAACCTGAGAATTGAGCCATAGCCAACTATAAACTCAACTTATGCTTAGAGTTGGAACAGATTTCTGGTTAAATGAACCTTGAGCTGAACTGCTCATCATTTACAAAGAAGCAATGCTAACATTTTTCAGTTGTTTATAGCCCAGTGAGAAGTTCTGAACAGAAACCAAACCTATACTTTTGAAAACCACTGACCCAGAATAAAACGAGAGCACTGGAATATTTTCTGAAATAAATTTGAACCAAATTGATATTTTGTTAGATCCAAGTCCCTGGTTAAGATAAAGTGTGTGGTCATGTAACATAACAGAGTTAAGTAGCCCACCCAGAGATTAAATATGTGGCCTTTCACTCATTAGTACCATATTTTGAAGTAAAACAACGGTCAAGTCATGACTTTCTACAGACCACTTTGCTACAGGAGGAGAATTTGAATCTAGGAAGGTTCTATCATTTTTTCACGATCATGCAGAATCTCTGCATAGTTAGGAAGTTTTGAACAGTGTTTTCCTTGGTTTTGTATAACAAAGAAGAAGATTCAAAACCATAACTTACTCTCTCTATATTCATTAAATTGGGGACTCATTACTTTGGGGATAATGAGCATTATTGGCATTGCTTACTGCCAAGCAGTAAGAGTCTGTCCAACAGAGACTTACCATTCTCTTTGCCAAAGATATTAATTAAGGTTCTAGTTGGTGAGATAACTTATCGGGTAAAGGAACCTATAACCAAGTCTGATGACCTGAATTCTATTCTTGGGACCCATGTTGTAGAAGGAGAGAACTGACCCCCACAAGGTGTACTGTTACCACCATGCATGTGCTGTGGAATGCATATATGCACACACATTCACATTCACATCAAGTAAATCAATCTAATATTATATCAAAAATCTCTATTCTTATTCAAATATAAATTCAAATCAAAACTCACTCCTTTTGCTTTGCTTCTTTAAGTGAGCAACAATTGCACTTTTATTTTTCTTCATGTTATTATCTCTGTTGGGAATGTAAATGTTTCCCCAAATATTTCAAGAATGGCACATCCTGACACATTTAAAAAATTTTTTTCTATTAATAATTTATTCTATATGTATTTTGCCTGCATCTATATCTGTGCATCGTGTGTGTGTGTGTGTGTGTGTGTGTGTGTGTGTGTGTGTGGCGGGGGGAAGTGCTCATGTAGGCCAGAGGTGACCTGGAACTGATGTCACAGACAATTGTGAGCAGCCATGTGGGTTTGAGTCATCCCTCCAGCCCCTGACATATTTCCTGTATGTCCGAATTTCTCATCTTTTCTTCCTTGCCTTGGAGACTTGATCAGGTTTAACTCAGGTCATCAAGGTTGGTTTAGGCACCCAACTCTAGGCCAGAGTCACCTGAATGGAGCTTCCTGTAGAAGGAACTGCATTCACCTCTATCTTTTTCATTTGTTAAGGTAAATAAAGTTATCTCTGTGTCTAGGGTGAGTTACTATTTTTTGTCATACTCATTACATAAAAGAATTAAAGGAATCATAGAGGTTTATTCTTCTTAGATTTTTTTCTCTGCACATGATATAAACACATAAAAGTTGCTGTATAAAAATTCATTCATAAAAAACAATTGCCCAAATTATTGTAATTAACCCATGTGGTTTTTCTTCTCTGCAACAACTTATGATGTAATAGCAAATGCTTCATTTAAGTACTGAATCTTTTGAAGTTAAAACCATTTCCAAGTAGCAGTTAATTATTTTAAACAGACAAGACATAGGGGTTCATGTATATTTTCTCTATAATAATGCATGCCAATTCTTACCCAATCACTGTTGGACTGTTATGTAAAAAGTGTCTGAAATAGGCTTTAAAAGAAAATGAGAATGTTTTGGTGATAATAAATGACTCTCATCTAGTCCTGAATTCTCCTATGCTAACAGAATCATTAAGAAACTCACTTGATCATTTTTATTTTTATCCCAAATAAGCCAGAAATCTAGATAGCAACAGCATTATAGAATTCATTCCTCTTTCTTCTTGTGTTCAGATGTGGTGCATTGTTAGTCTTGCAGTTTCTGCAACCATGTTTTCAGTGCTGCATCTCTGAGGATAGCACTCTGGACCACAGAGTCACAGGAAGGCAGTGTCACCGTGGCTCTAGACAACGCTACGAGAAGTGTGAACTCAGCAGTTCCTTGTGTCCACTGAATTATGTGTATGATCTAGGCACATGCCCTGCCTTTCCTTCTCGTCCATTTGAAGGCTAACAATTATTCTCCTAATGGGTAGAGGATATTCTGTTGGTTGTGAAGGGTTGCACAATTCCTTTCTTCTTAGGAGTCTTCCTGTTTTGTGCATTGTGGTGTGTACTGATTCTGCCCAAACTGCCTCTTCAGGGCAATCGTGAGCTCAGGAGTCAATTTGTCCTCAAACAGAAGGAATTATAAAGACTTCGATCAATAAAATGAAGCATTCTTTCCCTGACTTTATAGCCATGGATTCTCCCTGTACACTCTAGGGCCGCAGAGCTGGGGACATTGCTCCTACGTAGCAGCTGAAGGAGATTCTCTAAGAGAATTGACTTCACCAAAGGAATTTCTCCATTTTTTCCCCTCATAATTCCCAGGTGCTCTGCCTGGGTTCCAGCTCTCCTTTCTCTGATGTCTAATACACAACTGCTCCACATCCCTGAATGTCACGTCTACTTTTTACTCTGATGATCTGAGTTGTCCAGCTTCTTCACAACAACAACAACAACAACAACAATACACACACACACACACACACACATACCCACAGAGGGAGAGAGAGAGAGAGAGAGAGAGAGAGAGAGAGAGAGAGAGAGAGAGAGAAGTTAAACTTACTATCTGCATATGTCTTGCCAACCCTTGTATTTTATCTACATCTGTCTTTACTGCTTTGACTCCTAGCACAGTTTCATTTTAGACTTGTGGTCACACCTTCCAACTGCAGGGCTCATCTGCAGTCACTGCTTTCTGGGATGATTGTGATGACATGCATGCCCCCTTGTAGTCAGAAGGTTTCTCTGGTCCTGCCCGGCCCCACAATCCTGCAACTGCTTATAAAATAATCACTCAGAGGCTTAATATTAATATTATTTACAAACTGTATGGTCTATGGCAGGCCTCTTGCTAGCTAGCTCTTATATCTTAAATTAGTCCATTTCTACTAATCTGTTTTGCCTTGTGTTCCATGGCTTACCAGTCTGCTGGCATGTTGTTCCTTGGGTGGCAGGCTGGTGTCTCCCCAGACTCTGTCTTTTTCTTTCCTGTCTCTCTCCTTGAATTTCCAGCCTACCTCTAAGATGCCTTGCCATAGGCCAAAGCAGCTTATTTATTAACCAGTCAGAGTAACACATATTCACAGCATATAGAAAGACATCCCACAGCATCCCCTCATACCTCTGAAGCTCTAGTTCCCTAATCAACTTGTCTTAAATTAATCATAAGTTTTTGAATAGTCAGTGTGAGAAGGACAGGATGTAGCTACAACACTTGCCAAGTAAGTGGGCTATGATTCTCCCTGCAATATTTGTTTTTAGAATGGAGTGTTTCTTATGATGAATGTATCTGCATTCAATAGTGTGTCTGATAAGATTCAAATTAATTAGACTTTTAAGGAGCTAGAAGTTGAGACAGGGGACTACCTTTTTAAAAACTCTGTACTTAAGCCTCACATTCAGATTAGCCCTGGGCCATCAAATCCCTACTTTATTCTCTATGCCAGAAACAACATGCATGGAGTCCTATGTAAGCTATGCATGTAAGTCATATTAGCACAAACTTGGAGATTTAAATTCTTGGGAAAAAGTGACTATTCTAGCCAATGAGAGCTCTAGTTCCCATTTTTTTTCTTATAGCCAAGGGAAAAATAAGTAGATTTAGTATCTAGGGTAGTTATGGAAATAAGATGGTTATCTTGGAAAAACCAAGGCAATAAATAAGCCATTTTGCAGTTTGTAAAGGGCTGGTTTGGCTTGTAGTGGTGATGTTTCTGGAAATGGGTGGACAAGTACTTATTCGCATCTGCAGAACTCAATGGTTGGATGAAGAAGACATCCAGGGACATGGACCCAGTGTGGGGGAAGCTACTTTCTTTTTGTTAGAGTTATGGGATGGGAAACAGTTGGTGAATACTTTTTTTTAATCTCTATGTCACTGCAGATATAGCTCAGTGGTAGAGTTCTGGCTCATCAAATGCAAGGCCCTGGGTTCAAGCCACAGAAACACCCCCCCACACACACACCACAGAGTCAAATACACTCTTGCCCCATCCTGAAAAGTGTCTGCATCCTCAGATGCTTCCACATCTGCTTTTGTGAACTTTCTTTTGCAGCATTATTCTTGCAGTTAAAAATACTGTGTTGAGCATTTAGAAATTTTAGAGAAGGGAGATCTCAGGTAAGTGTTCTTACCAATATTTAAGAAATAACACTGCCAAAAATTAAATTTAAAGGTATTCAGTTGGACTGTGTTTGAATTAATTCATTTCTAAGGTGAAACAATGAGAATTTTTATTTTCAATGTCTGGTTTAGAAGTTTGAAAACTGAAACATTAAATCTCCTGATTGTTTTGTATTCTAATGGTATATCCTAAATGTTTATTATTTCATCAATGCTGATTGTATTTTTTTTCTTAGAATCCTAACCTGTTTGGCTCTATGACTTATTTTTTCTTGTCACTTCTTTGATTTCTCCTCATTTGCAAGCATTGGGTGGCAGCATCCATTCTACTTTTAGATCCCCACCTCTCCTTCTTCTTGTCCTCTTCCTCCTTCCCCTCTCACATTCTCTTCTTTCCCATCTTCCTCTCTGCTCTTCACTTCCCTTACCTTATTCACAACAGAGACACATGGAAGTTGTAAAATTTATGACAAATTGCTCAAATTCCTAACTCAGAAGAATCATGCCTCTGGCGTTACACATGGGCACATAGGCTGTTTATGGCCTCTGCTTTCAAATGAGGATTAACAGGAAGAAAATTAGAAATGGTGTCCTCACTTGTGGGCTCTTCTGGAACTCTTCAACTCTTCTGGCCTCTGTTGCTAAGTGAAGTGACTGACAGTAGCCATTATCTTTGCTGTGGACAGACTTCTTTAAACTCGACACCGATTTAGCTGTTTCCATTAAACTTATTTTTAAATAGATCCTTTCTTGTCATCTTATTTAATAATAGCTATAACCAAGTCATATACACAGGGACAAGGTTATTATTTTTCATATATATGATCATGTGTACACTTGGATACCTGCATAGAAGCACATGATTTGTCTTGCTCAAGTGCATTAGAATTTTCCAGTATCTGATTTCCTGTTATTGGCAAAAGTGGGGGCAGAGATTCAAATCCACTTCTCTTAACTCTCATGCTAAGTTGCTGTCCATTCATAGAGCATAACTGTTCAGTTTTCACAAAGAGCATCAGTAAAAACATACACAAGGACATAGTCACAACCTGCTCCACTAAAATATGTAGACAACCCTACAAAACTAAATATTATTTATAATATACTTACTGAATTTACAATGGAAATTCTTTTGAAATGTAAATACTTTCCCCCTAGTTTATATTTTGCAACCAAAAACTAGGTTTTCTTTCTTTCTTTCTTTTTCAAAAATAAGGGCAATTCATATTTATATTCTTCTTGATTTCACATACATCTGATGCCAAAAAATGAGTTGCAGGATAATATAATTATAAAAGTATTCAGAAGAAAAACCAAAGCATATTGATTTTCTCTGTGACCTTACCTACTATTCTTAACCTTTGGGTTGGAAATTCTTCCATCTGCTAGAGATTCTTTATAATTGGCCCACTTTATTATCAAATTATTATGCAGGAATTCAAAGTTTATATGGAAATAAGAGAACACTATAACTACAGAAGTGATTGTACCCCAAAGCATGGTGGTAAGAAGAGCCTGTCATCGTGGCTAAAGGTGACTGCAGCTGCCATCAACCAGGCAGTGTTCACACATGAATGGCATCACTCTCTCCCAAAGCTAAATTTGACTTCAGAATCTTTTGTTTCCATATAACACTCCAGGGAGCTACTATAAAGCTGGTGGCCTAGATGCTTAGCTCTGGGAGCATGGTCTGAAGGGGAATAACATCCTCAGGGCCTGCCAGACATGTGTGTTCTCAGTAGAGCAATTCTGGCTGATGACAATTAATTGAATATTTCATAACTACTAGAAGAAAGGACTTTGAATGTTCTCAATCGAAAAGAATGATAAACCCTGAATAACAAATGACAGATGATAAACAAACCACTCATTACTTGATAGTTACACTGTGTTGGCTGCATTGAAATTGCACATATGCCCTCATGATCGTGTGCAATTGTCGGGTATGAATTAAAACCTTTTACACATAGAATCTCTACTAAATAAGTTTCCTTAATTTATTTTTCTTTCTTATTTTTTTAGTTATGTTTATGGTGGGGGGTACATCATGTAAGCATTAGTGTAGGTGTCTGTGGAAATCCAAATAGTGCACCCCTGGAGCTGGAGTTACAGGCGGTTGTGAACCACCTGGTGCAGTACTGGGAACTGAACCCTAGTCCTTTCCAAGAGCAGTAGGTGCTCCTAACAGTTGAGCCATCTCTCATGCTCCTCAACTAGTATCTTTATTAAACAAGATTCACAAACCATCCAGATGTGCGTGGAAGCTTGAGAGCATCTTTGTTCTATTCTAGACCCTCTTTTTGAATTGTGTCCATGGGGGATGGTCTGGAGAGGTGGCTTAACAGCTCAAAGCTCTTGCCGCTCTTGCAGAGGACCTGAGTTTGGTTTCTAGTACCCAGATAACAATTCACAGCTAACTGTAACTCCAGCTCTGGAAATGGCACCCTTCACGGGATTTTGAGAGCACCAGGCACACATGTGATGTACATACATACATTCAGGCAAAACATTCATACACATAAAATAAAAATAAATGAATTGTTTTAAAATATGTGTCAGTGGAGATGAGAGGGACTATTCGCTTCAATGGCAGATGGAAATAGATAGTTCCCAGGAATCCCATAGCTTCTCTGTTTGAATGTGATAAAAAGGAAACAGGAAAATGAGCTCCTCCATGCTTCTTTCATGGTACCTGCTGTCTGGGCAGTTTACACAGCCTCTGTTCTATTCAGAAACACTAAGGTTAAAAATCACAAACATCTTCAAAACATGGAATTCTGTTACAAGATAGAATATGATTTAAACTTAGCTCCAAATGGGATTGAAACGGGTGTTTCTTCTCAACCCGTCACTTTGTTTATTGCCGTGTGTGGTATCACCTTCAAAGAGAAAAGTGCTTCTGGCCCAGCATAGCCAGCTCCCATGACATGCCTCCTGCTGCTGGGGTCCTCCAGGCCCTGTCTTATTTGTCTGGTGTAAACTTTGTGTGTGAAGAAACACAACAGAATGCAAAGCTGGTATTTTCCATTAACTTACAAAGTCAAATAAGAACTTTTTCAGATCCATTTCCTCTTCCAACCCATTTACAAAATTGTAAACAGAAGTGTGGGCTCATGATATCTTCTTATAAATTCTGGAAACTTTCTGAATGGAAGAGTACTTCAAATCCCAATCACTGTCTGGACAGACTTCACTTGGGACAAGGGCTCATTGACTCATCCACCAGGAAGTAGACAAAATTTACTTATGTCTAAGGCAATGAGATCCATGGATAAAGATGCTTGCCTCCAAGCCCAATGACCTCAGTTTGTCAGCAAGATCCCTGAGACCCAGATCTCGGAGAGGGAGAATCAAAGCCTGCAAGCTGTCCTCTGACTTTGTGCTGTGACATTACCACCCTCACTTCCCCTGAGCTGGAGAGATGACTCATTGGTTAAGAGCATTGGCTGGTCTTCTAGGGGATCTGGATTTGATTCCTAGCACCCAATGATGGCTCACAACCTTCTGTGACTCCAGTTCCCAGGGACCCAACACCTCCTTCTCTGTAGGTACTGGGCACACACACGGTGGAGGCAAAACATGCAAAAACATAAAATAAAAATAAAACTATCTTAAAAGCATTTTGTCAATAATGGACTATGTCATATCTGTCCCGATGCTTTAAAAGCTCCTCACGTAGGAAAGCACATTCATGTGATTTCAAAATTCTTTCACACATGTGTAGGGACAAAAGAACATGGAGGGACAATCCTCCAGATGGCTGCCTTGCAAATACTAGGGCACCTGGCCAGTCATATTAATAACGCCCAAGTCCTTTGTTCTCACCAGTCCCCATTTTCCTTATCACAATGCCATAGAGTACATGAGAAGCATGTGTCAACTGACCTGGAAACTTCTTTTTCAGCGTGGTTTGGTTTGGGGAATGAGAACTTTGTACCCTGTATTTCATTAGAGGCTTACAATTGGAAGCAAATTGGTTAGATACCAGCGGGTTCACTAGCGACCAAAGGAATGAATGAAGTTAACTGCCTCATTTCCAGACAGTGTGTCTGCAGAGGGGACGAGAACAATGGACACAGAGAAAACCCCTCAGAACTCTGGTTCTCTTCTCATTCACAACATTGGGATGTTTTCAATATGGTTTCAGGTGTCCAAAGTAGGCGTTGATAGAACACACACGACTCCACTGTTGTTCCCAAGAAACAAGTACAAATACCACTCACATCTCTAGTTGATATTAAGCGGTGCTGTGACCATTTTGACAAGTCAGAATTTTAATCATCTCCTTGTCTTGAGAGTCCTGGTTGCAGTCTGACAGCTTGGATTCCTTGAGTGACACCCAAGCAGCTGGTGAGAGTCAGAAGGACGCGTCTTTTTCTTTATTGTGTGTGTAATGACCAAGGAGGTCAATCACGAGCGTAATTAAGACAGGGTAAGGAGGCTGCAGAAATCTCATTGTTACATTTTATGGTTCATGCCTGTATTACTCAAACAGATCACTGGATGAAAAGTGTTGTGTGAGGTAATCTCAAAGATCCGTTTAGGGAACTGTATTGTTGAGAGCTCATGTGTGCAGAATTCTGGGCGTGTCTAGAAGACACTATCTTGCAGCAGGCGTCCTGGTTCTCTGGTACTTAACGGCCACACCAGCAATGGGGGATAATCCACAAGCCCCCTCTCTTCTAAATGGAGAACAGCCAATGACTGCTGAGGGAGGGAAATCAGTTCTCTTCAGAGAAGAGCCTCCCACGGGGAGTCAGCCCTGAACACTGAGACAGGGAGATGCTGGAGGGGAGAGGAAGATGTGGAAATGACAGAGACACCAGGCTCGTGTATAAAATTCCCAAAACATACAAAAAAATGTATCGCGTGAAAATGATGTGCTTATCAGTTTCTAAGGAAATGGAATATGATTAAATATGCCAAAATTCATCTAAATTGAATTTACTTGTTGTTGATTCAAATATTAGTGAAGCATCGGAAATTACCAAAGCATAATGTGCTTCCCTTTTAAACTTCACATATTTTACACTTCTCTATCTGAGGAAATGAGAGGTAATCCAATATTTTCTGTAGTTCTGACACCTGATGTACACAGATAACCTTCCTCAACACTAATAGACATTTAGTCTCATCCAGCCCTTAGTGATTCCCATTGTCCAATTAAGAGAAACAAATGTAGACAGATTTAGTCAACCACAGATTATTGTAAACTCATTTACATTAATGACCTTGTTACTTTACTGGAAATAAAATATTCTATTCTCATTTAATATAAAGTAACAGAAATTGTGCCCAATCAAGATTGACTGAAAATGAACAAAAATTAAATAAATAGGGTGAAATTGAAAAGGTAGGTGATTGTTAATTTGGCTTGTGCTATTTTCTTGATTTGAGGTAGAGACATGTAGATGACATTTGCTGGTAAAGTAATTTAATTTTACATGTCTCAAGTCTCATCATTTCATCCAAATTATACTCATCACATATATTTGGGAAACTAGCAGATCAGAGGAAATATCTCATGATGTCCAAAAATGCTCCCATTTCTGAGAAAATGCAAGGCAATATCTCTGTAATGACTTGTAATTAAAATCACTCAGGTAATTATGCCTAATGAATAATTTATCTCTTTATCTTAAGGCATCTTGAGTGAGTCAGAGCAGAATATCCCTGCTGAAGAGAGATGTACACCCCTCCATCCACTTTGTCCTTTTCCCCCCTCCTCTCTAAAAGACAGAAAGCTCTATAATTGGAAGGATAACAATCTAAACCCTAGAGTTAAGACACAGAGGCTCTGTCTGGTAGATCAGCCAGGAGCCAGGTCTGTGCCTATGAGATCATTTCCGCTGATATGACTCTTAGACTTGCCTCTTCACCTGCTAGCCTGCACAGTCTGGGCTCCACAGTGTGGAGCATGATCCTCTGAACATGTCCTTGAGAGCTTGCTTTTTCCTGATGGCCCTACATCTTTCATTACTACTTTAAAACATGAGGACCCACCAAACACCACATATGCATTTTCTACATGAAACATAACAGAAAGAAAACAGACAGGAGACACAAAGCCAGCTCTGGTCTGCTGGGTCCCACTGGGTAATCTCATTAAGGTTCCGGTGGATTTCTTTGAGTTTGACATTGACCTTCGCCCATGTTGAAGCTCTTGCCAATGCCTCTGGCCTTTTCAAATGCAAGCACTGTGCTTTTCCCACCAAAAGAAGAGGCTTTTTGGAGGGACCTTAGCTGTCTCTTTCCAAAACTTTGAGCCCCAGATGTTTTCGTGGGCCATGCTGTTCTCTGAAGTCAAACTCAGGCTGGTACTTTCACGGAGCTGAGTGATGGCCAGCATCCAGCTCGACTCATGTGGTGAAGTTCACTGCCTTGTGATTTATAAAATGTCCCCAGTAAAAGTAAGTCAAATAAAATAATCTGTTCCTTATTTACCCTACCCAGTGGAAAAGAAACACCATAACTCATTTCTAAGAATGCTTAATTTTATGTGTGTGCTCATAATTACTTAAACACTTGCTTGCATTTTCCCAGAAGCCTCCTTTCCTTCAGAAAAGCCAACACACCATTCCCCCATCCTCACTGTCACAAACAAAACACAAAGGATATTTCCTGCTATTAGTTCCCTGAAGGACATTTAATTACGTGGCATGCAAGGAACACTTAAAAACTGATTTTTTTTTCTTGATACTTTCCAAGAAAATACAAAAGTGGATCATGTCTAAATTAATATTGGAAATTCAGATTTTGGAAAATGAAAGGGGATCTTCATGTTTGCCTTTCTCCCAATTTTCACATATAAATAACTATGTTTTTAAAAAGAGAGCTACGTATCAATTCATAGAACATCAGTATTTTCACATCATCAGGAGATATTAACTGCCCTTGGACCTCCAAATACTATGCTAAGCACTCAACAAAGGCAGATAATTCAGGTCAAGGCAGAGACAGTAAGTAGACGCTGTACCCCGTTGGCCTTCTCTGTGAATAACCCAGTTTCTTTGTGAAGGAGAATGCCCAGCCACTGAACTTGAGTGTGAACTTGACTGTCAAACAAATATAAACCAGAATTTTAGACACCTACAAGAGATTGTGATGATCGCCACAGGTACTATTACAGCCTTCACTAAACAGTCTGGCATCAGTTCTTAGCATTGAATTATAAGCAATTACTACCTCCTTTCTTCAATGTTATTTTATTTTATAGGTAAGCAAAATACCCCACATTTGGGGGGACATGTGAAGCAATTCAGCAACATGAAAGCAAAACCATGTGCTGATACTTGGGATGATGAGACATCAGTAGTTAGTAAGGTGCCCTCTAGCTTAAGAAATGTCTGAAACAGTGGCTTTCAAGTGATTATGTACCATAGGGACATTTGCCATCATCTAGAAACATTCTTTTTGTGGTCAAATTTGCTGCTGATACTAGCATCTAGTATATGGAGACTAAGAATAACTCTAGACATGAGAGTCAAAAAAGCCCCTGAGACAAATACCAGTCTGACCCCAAATGCCAATGATGCCACCAGCAAGTCTCGGTCTTCAAGGACAAAAGCACAATAGTGTTAAAGATTGGCTTTATTTTCTTAACTATTTTTCCCCCCAAATGAATCCATCATGACTGACAAAAGCTGAGGTATGAAATGAACCTATATTTGTTAATACAGGGGAAGGTGAGGGAAATGTGGTAGAGCTTCGTTTGGACCCTCCAGCCCAGAAACAAAGAAATCCTGTCACTTACACCAGTGTGGGTAAACCTAGAGGACACTGTGTCAAGTGTCTCTAAGTTAAGAAAAACAACATACAGTCTCAGTCATTGTGGAATCTAAAAAGACAAGAAGGAACTCACAGGAGTAAGGAGTAGATGGGGGTTCCTTGGTGCCAACATGGAAGGACACAATTGGGAAAACTTCAGGCAAAAGAAACAGAGTCGGGTTCAAGAGACCCATTCAACATCATGGTGACTAGAGCCAATAACAACATATTGTTTTCTTTTCTCTTTTGTGCTTTCTATTTATTAAAGATTTTCTTCATATTTTTAGTGAGCATACAAAATAATGGTTGCATTTTTGTATGGCGTGTCATTATACCTTTTCTTACTATAAGGCAATCCACTTTTCCTACATTGTAATTTTGTTCTTCATTAAGGCTAACTAATATTCTATTGAATATATATATGTATGTGCATCAAATTTTCTTTATAGTATAGTCTTCAAGATTACTAAGACAGTAGATTTTAGACATTCTTACTACAAAAAATAAATAGGTATGGTACTATGTGTACATGCTAATGATCTTCTTTTAGCTGCTTCATAATGAATTCATATTTTAAAATATTTTGTATAATAATTATATGACATTTTAACTATCAATTTAAAAATAACTTAAAGCAAAAGAAGTGAGAAAATTTGAAGTATGTGTGGAATATGAAAAAATAATCATCTGTCAAGAGGAATGATTTTGAGCAACATAATATTTAATGAAGTCTGGAAAAGAATGCAATTGTGAAATCAATAATTCACCTGCAAGAGGATAAACAAAAAATGTGACAGGAAAACAGATTTATTCCATCAGATGAGGTTAACTTCAAAGTCAGACTTGTGATATTCATGAAGAAGAGACTTAGTGTCTGTGGTAAACCTGTAAGGTCACTGTCGAAGTGACAGGATAGAAGCATTCACTGTGGAAGGTTCCACACATGTGGAGAGGTCTAGTTTGAATCTACACAATGAGCACTAGATTGTATCTCCTGAGGAGTCTGATTTTGAGTTTTTGCTACTAAATTATGTTTAGTCTTAAAGAGCTCTTGTGCTCACCATGCTCTATATAGCCAACAGGTCCACAACTCCTTGAAGCCTCCTTGCAGTTGGAAAAGAGAAACTCATACTTGTTGAATTCACCAACAACTAAAGTGTAGGAAGGTTGAAACACTGTTAGCATCTGTCCCTTCTACAACGCCGAGAGAGCTAACATCTCTACTTGTTAGCATTCCCTCAATTCCTCCCATTAACAGGTTACTAGTATGCTGCTCACCTTCGTAAAGGGACTGAGGTGGCACATGATGTAAGCATCATGGGTCATCAGATAGGACATTCCTTTTGTACCACAACAACCTTTCTCCTTCCATACAATTTTTCATTGGCACCTTAGGCACAATCAATGGACATCAAAGCAACTGCTGGTGTCACGAGTTAGAGAGAATTGTTCTCTGGTTCTGTCAGTGTTGAGAACATCTGTAAAGTCAATAGCAATTCAGACCTTACAGTTGATCACGAAGAACTACTCCGTGGAGGTCTGCACTCCATCCACTGTCACATGTATTGTCTGTTCTTATGAAAACATTGGAGAGAGACTCTCTCACTTTGGGGGAACTGCTCCATGGACCAAAGAGCAAGGCACCTGGCCAGTTGTGCAATATCTAATGTTCTGTAACACGCTTCATGAGGCTCAAGCCATCTCTAGGCCAGCTATAGAAGGAACTTGAGGAGTTTCATAGTCTCAGGGGAAATTATTGAAGAAGAAGTAATCTGCCTGGATGGTGCCCAAAGTAAACAAAAGTCCTATTAGGAAAAGTTGCCTAGTAGATGCTATACTAGTCAGAAGGAAAGAAGAACAGCAGACAAAGAATTGAAGATTGTCTTGGTCCCTTCTCACCTGAGCACAAGAGGAGGCTCTATCTTAGCCAGAAGGGTTTCTTTGATCTTGCGTGGTGTGCATTGAGCATTTGTCAAGCAGTGAAGTATACTCAGAGTTTGTGTGAGAGTTGGATCAGGTGGGAACTACATTTAACAGAAAATGTTATTATGAAATCTCTATGTGGTGGTTAATGTGAATGGAATAGTCATTAATTGTCTATCAAGCTTTCTTGACTTTGTTTTTAAAGGTTCCCTTCATAATTCTCACATTTTATGTTCTTCTGTAAAAAGAAAATAAAACTATTTTTTCTCATAGGAACTATCCAATTTTTGTCAATAAGGAAGGAAATTCTCATTATAATTTTATTAATAATAAAATAGAGAACATTAGCTAACATCTATTCTTTAATCTTCAAAGACCACATTACTAATTAAAATCTCCTAAACATACAGACTTTAAATACGAGGATTATTCATTGGCTAATAGAATGAGGCTTCTTAAAACTGTCTGACTGCACATTTATTACTTCCTGCCACAAAGGCTAAATATAGCATTTCCTTACTGCTATAGGAAAAAGTAAGGGATATTTCAGACCACACAGGAAGATTAATTTTTGCTGTGGTTTTTCAGGTATAGTCCCATATTTAATGATAAAAACAGAAATCAGTTTTAAAAAACATTTTCCATATGTGTCCAAAATGGAATGGACAACGTCCATGTTAGAGAAGATCCAGTAGTTGCTGGTGTCTGAAGTCTCCAGTGGATCCATGCTCATGTGCATCTGGTCTTACACACATACATTCACACAAATACACATTCCCTGAACATCCCAGGCATTCAACAGCATTTTCACATGGGCAGTTTCCTAAAAATCAGTGCATTCCCCTATTTAAGAACTGCTGACTTCATGACTTCAGCAGACAGAGCCATTTGATTCCTCCCCGGGGATGAAAAGACAATGATCAGAAAGAAGTCCAGGTGCACAGTCTCACGTGTGTTCTGTGGTATGAGCAGCACAGGAGGAAACCCTAAAGACATCACAACCTGAGCACCTCTTTGCACACTATAGATGGCATTCAGAAAGTGGGAAGTATCCAGAGGAGACAGTGTGTCCTGTGTGGGGCTGCTTCTGCATTGTGGAATCAGTTCTCTCTCCACTGTAGAGCTGGGGTTATTTTTATTCCATATATATATATATATATATATATATATATATATATATATATACTATATAGTTTGACTGTGGAACTCTCAGGACAATCAATATTTACCCATTTTCCTACCTCCTCTCCACTGGCACTGTTAAAAACAAAACAAAACAAAACAAAAGTGGGGCTACAAAGCACAGGTTTGGGGAAGAGTTCTGTTTTTAAAGCAACATATTGCATGATTGTTTCTCATAAATTAGAGGATTTTCTTTTTTGTGGATACACAACTCAGTGATTGAAAGATTTGTCTGATTTTGTCCAGGTTTTTTATTTGTATTGCCCCTTAAGGCATAAAAGAAGGAATGCAAAAAAAACAATCCCTTCCAGAAAAATTTAAAAAAAAATCTTTCACCAAAGTCGAAAGTATAAAAGTGAAGTTAGATGAAAACACATAAAGAGAAGATGGAACGGTGTTCTGAAAAAGCAACTGAGAACTGTGACCATCTAAGAGCTGCTCCAGACAGTAGCTCTGAAGCCATCAAGAGGCTCGCGGTATGCAAAAGGGCAAAGATGTTTTGCAAACAGGTGCTGTTGATCGGTGGTTTTGGTTGGAGATGGCTTAGGCATTCGTCCACTCTCCCATGAAATGATCCTAGCAGCTCTCGAGATGTGAGAGATGATATGTTGTTTTTATGTTGAAGTAACTTCTGATTTATTAGAGAGTATAGGTTGGGAAAATGACCACCCATGTTTTCTTCTTCATCTTCTTTTCCAGATGTATTTTGTGTCTGTATTCTATTGCTCCAGTGAAGTAGACACTTATTTTGTGAATACCTCCATAACTATAGACAGTGTTTATACAAAATAATTCCTTTCAACTTCTTAGAATTTCTTGCAGATATCAAATGATAAATTTGCATCAAATTTATTTAGGAAGGTTTGGTTTCTTGTTAGTAAATAAAAACACGGAATTCTTTGCAGGCAAGTATTTATGTTGTCTTATTGTTGATTAGTGTAGAGCATTTTAATTTTCTTCTATGACAGGTAATTAAAAACTCATAGCTGCTATTAGGTAAGTTCAGATAAGGCCAAGATTCATCTGAAGTTTGGTCAGTTTGATTTTTGGCCACTGGTCAACTTAGATTAAACCAGAGTTATCGCTGAAAGGTTCAGTTGTGTAACTCGTCCTACTGAAGAATGTTGGTCTCTCCCATGCCACACAAGTAGAGCTGGCTGGACTCTCCAAGAAGTGGGTGTGCTCTGGGGGTAACATGAACAGAGTCGAGCAGGAGAATGACGCCTCTACCAAGGAATGTGCCACAAGAACAAAGGCATGATTCCTCAGAAGACTCTCTGAACGTGTGATCGGGCACTGAATTATTGAACTCATGTAATGGGTGAGCTTCAAATCATCTTAGACTTCGTATGTGGGTGCATTCTAAATACTCTTTTATCCATTAAATATGCCATTATCACATTAAATGTATTCCAATGAACCTAATTCTGAATGACAAATCTTATCTGTAGAATGGAAGCAAAATTAAATTTTTCTATAATTAAGTTTAATCTAAAAACTAGGCTTGGGTACTCAAACATGGGGACACTTTCAAGAATTAGAGACAGTTTAAAATATCCAACTTCTTTTTCAGTTGTACTTTATAAAATTACTTTATGACTGTGAGATTCATCCTTATTATTGCATGAAATAATATGTCATTCTCATTGAACTGTGCATATACCATAGTTTGTCAGTTCTACAATGATCTACATTTTAAAGTTTCCAGTTTAGGACTGTGATGGAGAATGTGATTACAAACACTCCTAAGTTTGCCTTTTAGTGGACATGTATACACTCTTAGGTTCAGGATGTACCTAGGAGGAAGCACAAGGAAAATTTATTTGTCTTTGGTACGTAACGGCAGTTTCCTAAAATGGTGGCAACTGTATGTAAGGTGTAAAAGAATAAAAGATTCAGCACAAGCGTCCACACTGCATGATTCCATTTTATTCATGCTCAAAACAACGCAAAACTAACCAATGTGGCGGAAGTCAGTGAGGTGGTGACTCTAACTGGTCATTGAGAGTGGAGCTAGATACACTTCTAAGTGAGTTCATGGTTTGAGGGCTCATCAATATGTGTATTTCTAGAACATTATCTATGCAAATTCTAGTTGGAATACTTTGTTTTGTGAGTTCCTTTACTAGGGAAGAGGCTCACTCCCAGAGTTATTTTAAATGGCGGAAGGACAGCGTATGAAAACCCATTTTACAGATTAGATTCACTGACTTCTGAGTCCTTCTCATGCTTACACTACCCCTGTCTTTCTCCTTATTGCATGCACATGTGTGTGGTACAGTGTATGTGTATCCATGTTCATGCATGTATCCATGTATCTATGTGCATATGCGGGAAGGGGGTGCATGCATATTTCTAGTTTGCATGTTTTCTGATGCTAGGTTAAGGTGTGCAGTTATCCTCAGTCCTTCCTCATGTCTAGCCATCATTTTGACTCATGTCTTCTGGATACAGACATTGCCCTGCGAGTGACCTTC
>CABHPH010147526.1:0-17228 GCA_902168325.1 Peromyscus nudipes
CCTTATATTTGTGCATCTGGATTATACACAGAAAGTGTCCTCCAGGATCATCTCAGTTATTGAAAATTCCATCTTGTTATGGTTGAACAATGCTCCATCTGTACTCATGCAAATACACACACACACACACACACACACACACACACACACACACACAGAGACAGACAATGTTTATGTATACCACATTCTCTTTATCCACGCACCCACCTTGGAACATGGAGGTCAATGTCTTCCTTTGGCAACAATGTACAATAATGTACTTTGTACAGAGCTATAATCCACAATGATATCTATCCAATTTGTGTTCATTTCCATTTGAAAGTTTGGTTTCCTGAACTCTTTCTACAACCAGAAACACAGCATAAGGGATTATGAAAATATATTCTTCTGTGCTTTGAGAACTTTCCTTTGCCATTCAAAGCTCCATAGTTCATTTCAGAAATGTACAGGTTACAGGAAAAGGTTTTTGGTCTAAGGTGGCACAGATGGTCACCTTCTCAGCCTCTTAGTGGTTTGACTCTCTAGGTGACAGTGACCTCACTCTCTTCAACAGTCTAGCCAATGACCACATGCCCACACACTTGCATTGCCTAGATTCCCCCTCCTTTGTGTGTCAACCTAATATTCCTGGTTTATAACCTATTTCACTGCCTTCAGGTCTTCTGATGTGGGTGACCCTAGTTCTTCAATAATTAGCCTCAGTAAAGTTGTGCTTTAGAATGACCTGAGAACTCTGATGCCCATGCTATACCTACAACAGTTGTAGCCAGAATCTATATTATTAAAATATGTTAAGTGCTATATTCTGTGGATCTCTGAGGTGTTTGAAGATGACCTGTCTATCTAAAATACATCTGTTTGACCTTGAAAACTTACATAATATGACTACAAGTTCAATTGTAATAAGTGACTAAATACTAACTTGCATATCTCTATATCATAATTATTTGGTAATAACAACTTTCAAAGACTGGAAAATTGCATTACATTGTTAAGTGAGTTGTATAGGTACAATACCTTGAATAAGATTAGAAATATATGTATAGTTTTTCTAACAAAATCAATCTCAAATTTGTATCAATATATAAAATTTGTGTACAATATACAAAAATCTAATCTAATGTAAAATATTTAAAACTTGTAGTTGTTTTTTAAAAGTAGATTCAATAATATACCTTTTTATCTTAACATATCTATATCCTCCTTTTTTCAGAGTAGATTCAATAATCTACCTTTAATCTTATCATAGTTATATCATCTTTTTTTTCTTTTCAGAGTAGATTTAATGATCTATCCTTTTATCTTATCATTTCTATATTTCTAAGAGTAGATTCAATAATCTACCTCTTTATCCTATCATTCTATACATTTCTATATCATATCTCCCTTTCTTCTTTTAGAAAGAAACTGACTATGAACAATAACAATTTTTAAGCAACCCCTAAACAAAGACAAACATCCATAATCCATTTTTGGGGAATGTGGGCATAGTTTTCTCTGCTACTTCCTGCTGATTAGGGGTGCTGGTAGTCTTATGGGGACACACAAAAAAAATTAGGATTATGGTCAAGTCCTGACTGGAGTAGTCTGTGAGACTGTATCATCTTAGCTAGCTGTCTCGATATTGTCCTGAGCAGTTTGTAGTTCAAATCCAATCTTTGAGTGGTGTTTGTCAGCTTAATGGCATTATCACTGCCCATGTGGAATCATCGTTGTGGGGTTCCATCATCTTTTTGGAGACTTCAAAGTTCATTGTTACGCATGGTCATGGTTCATTGCAGAAAATCTTTTTCGTGAGACATTTTTTCTGGATGATTTGTTTTTTTTTTTCTTCAGATATCTCATTTGTCTAGTGCTCTTCAGATTCCTTATCCTTCATTCTCCTGAAAGACAAAAATAAAACCCTTCCCAAACCCTAACTTTGGGGAGGTTCCCTTTTGGCAAGTTATATGTGATCAAATAAAGAGCATTTGTTAGTGATATAAGTTAGTATAAATTGAATGGTCACTCTGGTTGATGAGCTATCACCTCTTCTAATTAAGAGGTCTCTCTTGTTCACATCGAATCTTTATCAATTTTGATGGTGTCCATAGCTTTTCTTCTCCTGTAGAAACAAAAGCAAAACCTTGTCCCCAATGTAACACATATAAGGACTTCCATTCTGAGGTCAGCACATCTTTAAGTAGGCTGATTTAATTCTATAGTTTTTTCTATTATCTAATGTCTTGACATAGCTGTTGTTACTTTCTCATTAACATTGAGAAAATTCAAAGATAATAATGCATTATGTAATCTATTTCTGGGATGTCTTTCTTAACCCTTTTTGTTTATTTGGCATATTCTTTAGAGTTCAACTTGATCTTTCTGTGACTGCTTGGCCTGTAGGATTGTGTGGTATACCTGTATTTATATTGTAATAAGCAAAAAAACCTGTTTCATATTACCAGAGACATATGCTGGAGCATTGTTGTTCACCAAAACATCCCAATGAGTACAGGACTTCATGCCACTTACTTATTATATGTTCTAGGTTATTCTTGAGAAATTATGTAAAAAGATGAAGTCCTACTTCATAAATACTTTGACAAAGCAAAAGTTGATGTATGAAATAATCTATACAAGTCACAGGTTCTCTCACTGTGAACATCAGCATGCTCTGCTCTCCTGCTGCTGTGTTAGAAACCATTACAATAAGAGATGGATTCCATACAACATATGCGTGTGTTCTACCTCACATTTCCCACATGAATATTGGTCTACTCCCTGAGTAAAAGGAGGAGTGGTTCTCTAGGATTTGGAGAGATTATTGCAGAAGAACTCTCCAGCATGGTAGACAAGTGGTGTCAGGAGGAAGCTCAGCAAGGCTGTGAGCTGAGACAAGATGTGCAGACCACAACCATCCATCCTAGCAAGGGAAGAGGGTGATCATCAGACAGTGGTGGATTATCAGACAGAAGCTGAAGTGGGTTTTAATGATGGATATTTGTAAATATTATAAATCAAATAATTTTTTTCGTGAGAAAGCTGGCTATAAGTATTTCAGGTCTAGCACTGTAAGAGTACTCAGTTCTTCCCCTGTGGTCTCCTCCACAAGACACAGAGTCCCTCAATGTATGGCAGATGGGTTCCAGCATGAACATCTGTCTTAGTCCATTTTGATTAGTATAACACAAAACCACCTATCAGGTCATTGATCTTTGTATTATACACAGCAGATGTTACCAATTTCCTCCATTTTTTTGAGTCTATGAAGTCTAAGATAAAAGTGTCAAAAGATTTACTCTGTGATGATAGCCCACTTCCTGGTTGATAAATGATACTTTCAGGAAATATCTCCACCTGGTAAAAGGGACAAGTCAGCTCCCTCAGCCTCTTTTATAAAAACAACTATCCCATCTATGGTGGTTCTTCCCTTTTAACCCAATCCCCTCACAGAACACTCACGAATTTCATAATCTTTAAGAGTAAGATTTCCACACAGTAATTTTAATAAGACTTAAGTATTCAGACCACAACATCATCCAGTAAGAATAAAGTTAAAATATTAATATTTCAAGTCTTGGAAACAAAATTACAGCATGCTGACATGTGTGAGATTTTGCTATTGGTCAAGAAATTACCATATATGCTCAAGAAGAGCTCAGACAGGCCTGCATTCTGATAGCAAGTGTCACAGGATTTCAGGTCATCTTAAAGCACTGTTTTCCCTCCTGTATGGTGGAAAGCTGGTGCATCTCCTGCATGCAATATCCATGCTGGTCATGCTTGGTCTAACACAGCCCTTAAAGATGACCAATATTGGTTTAGGTATAATGCCACTGAACACATATCACTTGGCAAGACGGTCTACTTCCAAACTCTCTGCTATCTGTCCAGCCTCTGAGACATCCAGAAGACATTATGTCTTAAGTAACAAACTCATGAATGTTTTGTCCGTGTTGCTCTAGGTAGCTGTTTATCCTTACCTAGTGGCCAAGAAAGGCTCCATCTGGTCCCTCCAGAGAACGACATGATATATACATATGAATCACAAAAGAGAGTCCACTAGAAACTGTACAGTCACACAGCAGAACTAATGTACAATCTCATCTTAGTGCAGAATCCCTAATCCACTGAGTGGCTTAACTAGCTTTCATGGTTGTAGCCTAGGTCCTGGGAGATTCCCTGAGAACTCGCTTTCAAATCCTTCTGTACACATTCATCGAATATTTATTCTAGTCATCTTCACCAAGTATAAAGCAGATTTGTAAGACACATGCTTCCTCTGTGCCCTTTCATACTTTCTGACATTAGATATTAAGCCTCAGGCACAGGCCTGTACAGCACAGGCTCCACTGTGTAAGCAGAGATGGGCAAACAAGTGTTGTCTAGTCCTAGACAAGATAGATAAGAGGCCTATCGTGGCCTCATGGAGAACCTGCTCCAAGGCTACCTCCAGGGTAATGCAAGAAAATCCACCAATGCAGCTTGGGCCTAGGAACAATTCTTATCTATCTGAGGGCTAGCCATTTTCTATTAGAGAATATTTGGAAATAGGTTTCTATCTATGTGACTAGTAAAATAAGGAAACACACATGATTTCTGATGGTAACTTTCTCTTTTATCTCATCTTAAAAATGGTCTCTGACTCTTCTGTCTCCACACAACTACATATTTTCACACTGCTACATTCTATACATACAGCTACATATCTTTCTTTACATACATATGACGATATATCTCTATTCACAGTTACATCTGTTTTCTCAGGGCTACACATGTTTCTTTTACATACAATTCTCTTCTACATCTCTTTTCTTTACAACTTCATCTTCCTTGTCTCCACACAGTTACAAATCTCCACACAGTTATAGCCAAACATCTCATTTACATAGCTCTCTCACCATACAGCACTTTACACAGTTCCTAGGCACTCTAGGGAGCAGCATCTCTTTCATAGAGCTCTCTCTCTCTCTCTCTCTCTCTCTCTCTCTCTCTCTCTCACACACACACTTCTACATTATTCACTCACTCTTTACTCACTCACTCGTTCACCCACTCACTCGCTCACACTTCTCTCATGCTTCTTCTTCTGCATCTCTCACTCATCACACACACACACACACACACACACACACACACACAAAAACACCTCACTCACATCCTGCAGCAGCTCTCACACAGCTCTACACAGTAATATCTCTTCCATACCACCACTGATCTCTCTTCCAGCTAAATCTGGACAATTATATGTTATATTTTCAGGGTCCAACCCATTCTCATAATACAAGATAAGTCATGCAGTTTCTCTTAGGCTAGTAATGTCACACTGACCCACACATGTAGCTCTAAGTTAGTGAGGGATCCCAGATAGTAAGTAAACAGTTGACTGAACCTTAAGCCTGTAGCATCATCTGAGGCTGGGACTATGTGCAAAAGCAAATTACTGAAAAAGTTATGTCTAAGGTTGCTTCAAGCTCTGATCTTGAATAAGCAAAACAACACCTGGAAAAGTGACCTCATGTATTTGTCTCTAGGGGCAACCAGCCTGCTTTGAATCTGCTCTGAAGTCTAAAGTTAGCTGTCTGTGTAAAAGGCTATCTTTGTGACTGAGAATCCTGTGTCAGTCTGAGTAGTGTAAAATATCCCAGTATTATTTCTATACATCAAAATTACATAACTTAAACAGAAATCATAAACTGACCACCCACAACAACATGTATGTCCAAAGATGTAAAACACATTACCAAAGGACTGTGGAAAGACCCCCACAGCGGTTCTTACCATGGAGGGACAGCAGTGGCACCCTAGATAGTTGCAGACAGAAAACAAACAGTCATTTACAGTCAATAATCCCACAGCTTTGCCAAATGGGGACCCCCAACAGGGACTCATGGGTATGGTGGGTTGACTTCTTCAATACTAATTGTCATTGTTGTACATTCCCATGGAATCCTGAGAAGGTCCCTCTGGGAATCCCTGCCTTTCCCCAGCTTTTCCAAACAGCCTAAATGTCCTTGCACCACAGGTGTTGGAAGTACCCAATAGAAATTAACCACAAAATATTAGGACATCACAAGTGACTATTAAATAGGGAAAGTCTGTCCCGTGAGGGTACAGCCACTGTTGCACCCCAAGATCTGGACAGAGGAGTGCTGTCTCCTGCTCTGCTCTCTGCACAGCCCAAGGATCTATAAGTAATGAAAGTCCCTTTATTTTCAAAGGATGGATATGTCACTGAGGCCCGGCTACCACTGACTCCCTAAAGGCAAGGGCACTCTGGAAGAGCCTACATGTGCAGACACCCTTCTAGGGCTCTTCTGTGTGGACCTCAGGTGCCTTCTAAGGACAGTAGTCCTGGTTAACGGGAAATTCACAAAGATGTCTTACTTATCCTTTAGGTAGGGAGAATGATATCATCTTAAAGTGCGTTTCTATTTTAAGAAATATCTCTTTGGGTCACCTACCATTTAGTGTTTGACTTGGTTTTGGCTTCTGAGTTGCACACGTTGCCTATATATGGATAATAGTTTCTTATCAGGTGTCTGCTTTGCCAGCCTTTCCCACCATGTTCTAGTTGACATTTCATGCTGATGCTTATTTCCTCTTCTATGGAGAAGCTCAACAGTCCAGTACAATAAAAAAAAAAACCACCTGTAACACAGTAAGTATGTCTATAATTGTGCACATATAGTTTTGATGAAATTTTCTCGTCTGGGCTGACAA
This sequence comes from Peromyscus nudipes, assembly GCA_902168325.1. NCBI lineage: Eukaryota > Metazoa > Chordata > Mammalia > Rodentia > Cricetidae > Peromyscus > Peromyscus nudipes. The sequence goes on from CABHPH010147526.1 coordinate 6,706, forward strand.
TTCTCCCTCCAAGAGCCAGAAGCAATCTAACAAAAACTCCAACACTAGACATGATAAGCCTCCTTTTGACTTGGTTACCAGGGTTATCCAACAGAACAATAAAACACCATAGTCTGTTACAGTTGTCCTTGGTTGCCTTCTAGAGGTGGAAGGTAAGTTCCCTATTACTGAAGACACCATGTACTTTAGATGCATGTCTCAGAGGTCCCTGACCTAGAGCTGACCTGAAAGTTTCCTTCTTGAGGAATCTAGTTTTTCATGGTGCCTTCCGGTACCATGTAAGCTTCCAGAGGAGGGAAGCAACCAACCTACAATAGCAGTTCTACTCAGCTATGATGTCTATGAATAAAAAAAAAAAACAATACTCAGGATGTAGTAGTAGCATGCATAATTTGGTAATAACCAACCGCTTTCTAATTAATTGGACTTGTGGACTGTTCAACAAGACAGAAATTATGCTTGGTACTGGAAATCTAGTCAACTACCCAGGTTTAGTGAAGTCATGGATCTTAGAGGAGAACCTACAACCACCATTTTACTAAGCCAGTATACTCCCTAACTACACTCTAAATATTTGTCCACATACCCACAGATAAGTGTACTCCTTACCCCTCATCAAGGAAACATCTCTTTGCAACCAAGGAAGACCATTACCACAACCAATCAAAATGTAGAGTTCAGTCCCAGTGATACATCTACAAAACACCTGGCTTACCTAAGGCTCAAGGGCAGAAAGATTGGAAGAGCCGGATGATCAGAGAGTTTGCTCTATATATTGTATCTCCAAAGAATGTCAGAAGACACACCCATAAAGTCTCTCCAACCTGACTTCCTGAGCATGAGCTGAACAAGAACAACAACAGATATGCTGAATGGATGGGGGAAAGCCCAGGAGGCCTCAGCCCTACACAAAGAACTTCAGGCAACTAAAGAATACATAAGTGGTAGAAATAGTCTTCAATGGGGAGAGCACAGCAATTATTTATCCCATACTGAATGATCACCACTGAAAACATCATACAAGTAACATACTCACAGAGCAAGGTACATTTATTAATTTAGAATTATAAATGTATACACAAATATATGTCACATACACATATGTGTGTGAAAAAAATTAATGAAATCAGAGGCCTTAAATATGAAACAGAGAAAGGAGGGGTATTATAGAAGGATTTGGAGGGAAGAAAGACAGGAGAAAATGATGTAATTATATTTTAATATCAAAAAATAAAGGAAAGAAATTTGAAGTGTTTATTTCAGAGATGATAATTATGTAAATTACACTGTTGATCACCACAGTGTATAATGTACCAAATCCTCACATTGTATATATTAAATAGCATTTTGTCAATTATATCTCAAAAAAGCTAGGGGGGAAATAAATTAAATAGTTTATATGTTATATGATACATACATTGATATTTTCCATTTAAAGTATAAAATAATCAACATAAGACACACCAAAAATAGACTTAACATTGAATAATCTATGTTGCTGATTGAATGTATAAACATTGCAATAGCAAAAATGAAATTACAATAAAAGAGAATAAATGAAGTTTATTAATAATAGTAAATAAATATGACAAAAGTCATAAGACTCTCTACCCTATGGTATACAGATCACAGGATATATATATATACAGTATATACAGTCTGTATCATATAAATATATATACACACACACATGATTTCTTCATAAACCAAACCCTCTAAAAGTTCATTTTATGTATGTACAATTTATGGCCAATAGCCTTGTTTAACAAAGAGGCACATTCCACATTTAAGAGTGTTCTGACCCTTGGCACACTGAGGACAGAAGAAAAGAGTCTCTATAACGGGATTTCCAGCTGAATGATGATGAATGTACTACTTCTCAAGATGTATGGACCCATTATGCAGCCTCATCTGAGAGAGAACCATTCTTTGTTTCTAAGAGCACCCTGACCCTTAGCACACTAAGGACCGAGGGAAATGATCTGGACTATAGATGCTTCCTCCTCTAGAACACGGCAATGTGCTGTTTCTAAGAGGTAAAGGCTTGTTGTGTTCCCAGATATGCTTCTATCTGCACTTCCTTGTCTTTGTCCCTCCTGGTGAGGTACTAAGCAAAACCTATCCATAGGAGCTGTTGTTTTTTCCAGGATACGAGATTTTTTTTCTTACTGCCTTTCCTTGTAGGTGTTTCTGGAACCCAGCCCCAGTCCATATGCTTATTGACAGTCACACACATCTCCAATTTCTATAATCTCTTCTAATAGGTAGAGTTTTGAAGTAGGCTCTGTAATTAAAATTAATACTTAAATATAATATTAATTACTCATAGTTCGTTCTTTTACATCTCATATTTAGCAAATTTCAAACATTCAAATGTTTATGGCAGAAGACAATCTCCTATACTTACTTGATCTGCATGCTTATTTGATATATATGTAGATGATATTGATATATAGATATAATCTTTCCAGAATTTTTTTATACAGTTTGTTTCTAGCTCCTTCTCTCTAGATATCTGTCCCTATCATGTTGTGGCCATTCTTTAATCATGTCATGACTCTCTATCCAAGGGGTTCCTGGCACAGAGATGCTTTAGGTTTTTCTCAGAGTGGTCCATTCTGGGCCACTGAAGACTAGCAGGAGAATGGCAGTGAAGAGGTTAAGAGTCTCCTGCAGTGTGTGTGCAGAGTGAAGGCTAACTGTATATGTGGGCCTGTTATAATCTTGACAAGGAAAGGATTTCATTAAGCAGTTTCTTATTTGAGTTTCAATAGCAACTTGAAGAGTTTACATTTCTCACTCAAAGTCATTGAAGATTAAGCAACATGGCTGTTGCATAGCCCCATGTACTTAACTCCAACCCTACATTCTCCATTAATTGTCCAGCATGTTACAAAACTAGCTATTCTCATTGTTGTTAACATGTGTGCTCTGTAACCAGAACCCAACAGCTGACTGATCACATTATATGGGTATATGCTTTACACATCCCTACCTTTGAGACAATGAGAAGCCTTAATCTCATATCTATAAATAGATGAAGTAAATCTAATTATCAGGCATCTCAAGTCATAATTTACATATATGACCCTTATTGAGTAAATGGTCATGGTCTGTCCAGGAAAAGGAGGCTGGAGATCTGTTGACTATCCACACTGGTCTATATAACAGGAACAATTGGCCTATCAAAGGCTCTGATGCAGAGTTGTAAGAAGAAACAAGCTCTGGAAACTGTGACCCATCTTGTGGTTCAGTACTGTATATGCATTGGAAGTGCAAAAGTCCATGTCCAATGGACACCTCTGAGCCTACAGTTGACTGATGAGCTTACTTGAGACCAATTTCTTTATCCCCCTCACAGATACTCAGCCCCTGCTACTCACAGGAGGTGCTGAGCAAGATATTCAGCTGAAGGAGAAAGAAAAAGATTTAAATGACAAATAAGTTATTGAATATATAAAATAAACATATAAAATATTTTATATTTATAAAATATAAAATTAGGGACTGGATAAATTCAATTTTCAAAAATAACACTGAAAAAATATGTGTGTTTGAGCTGGGCAGTTGTGGTGCATGCCTTTAATCCCAGCACTCGGGAAGAAGAGGCAGGTGGGTCTCTGTGAGTTCGAGGCCAGATGAACGGTCTTATTAAATAAGAAACACAGAGCCAAATGCAGAGTTAATAGCCCAAGAGGTCAGAGTAATAGCTAAGAGCTAAAAACCTTACCCTTCACTGCCGCTGCTGCCCTTCCTCTCCGCAAGAGACCTACTTCCTGTGTGTGTTGTCCTTTTTATTGACTTTCTCTTCTGCCTTCTCATTGGTTGTAAACCCAACCACATGATCTCCTTGTCACTGCCTGTCTGTACAGACCTCCAGGTCTCTATGGTTGGTATTGAGATTAAAGGCGTGTGTCTCCATGCTGGCTGTATCCTTGACCACACAGAGATCCGCCTAGCTCTGCCTCTCAAGTGTTGGGATTAAAGGCGTGCACCACTGTTAGTTATTTGGCACTCTTACCCTGCGAGGAAATGTCACGAAACACGACAGAATCCACTAACAAGAGTTTTATTAAGATAAGAGAGAGAGACAGACAGACAGACGTGACAGGCCTGCAAAAAGACACCTGCATAAAGAGAGGAGCTGGGAATATGGTGCCGGCTTATAAAGACTGGGTAGCGCACGCGTACACAGGGCCATGTGGCTATTCCACCATGTGCATAGATCATATGGTTGCACTGTGTGCTTTATGCAACCATGCAAAGCCACAGGATCCTGGTCATGTGAGATGTTTTGACCAGGATATGGCTATTTTGACCCGGAACTGGCTAGGAGGAAGTGTCTAGGTCCACTGGCTATGCTCAACGTTGGGGGCATGTTGTGAATCTATCAACCACCACTGCCTGGTGTCTGCTATGGCTTGCTATTAGCTCTGACCCCCAGGCAACTTTATTCATTAACATACAAGTAAAACCACATTTCAGTACAAATAAAATATCACCATACTAGCCTGGGCTACAGAGTGAGTTCCAGGAAAGGCACCAAAGCTACACAGAGAAACCCTGTCTCGAAAAACAAAAAAACAAACAAACAAACAAACAAACAAAAAAAGGCTCTACTTCCTGGTCTTCATGCCTTATATACCTTTCTGCTTCCTGCCATCACTTCCTGGGATTAAAGGCCTGTGTTGCCATGCTTGGCTGTTTCCAGTGTGGTTTCCATTCCTCTGGAATGCTAGGATTAAAGGCATGTGCTACCACTGCCTAAACCTATGTTTAATATAGTGGTTGTTCTGTTCTCTGATCCCCAGATAAGTTTATTGGGGTGCACAATATATTAACCACATACAGGACTTATGAACTATGAAGTTAATGCCTGAGAAAATTATAAGCTTTCAAACATTCTGTAAAACCTAGGAAACAGTGCTAACTTGTTAAATTTATGAAGAGCTTTTAACACTACATATTAATCACACAAAATGAGCAATAACAAGAGAATACCAGGATCTACCAATTATTCCTTCCATGCAAATGGAGCACTAACTCATACAAAAATGCAAATGGCACTTCAATGGAATACCAATGTTTACCTATCAAAGTATATTTTTAAAGTTATCTAGCTGGGTGGTGGTGGTGGTGGTGGTGGTGGTGGTGGTGGTGGTGGTGGTGGTGGCACATGCCTTTAATCCCAGCATTTGGGAGGCAGAGGAGGACTGACTGTTAGGTTGAGGCCAGCAGCATCTACAAAGTGAGTTCCAGGATAGCCTGGGATACACAGAGAAACCATGTCTCAAAAAGCCAAATTTATATATACTTAACACAAGTTGATTATTTTCAGCCCCAAATGAATCCAATGAATCACATCAAATCCCTACATGTGCAAAGTAGGGTAAGGGTGAAGTGTCTGAAACTGTGGTGTTGAGGACACAGAAATTCCACCTCAATCTGGTCCTTCATGCACATCTAGCAACTGGCTCTTCCATGGAGAAGATAGCTGGTACAGGGCTCCTGACCCCACAATACAGGAAGGAAGAGAGAAGAAAGTGTAAACAATAGGAAGATGAAGATATGGTAAGTCAAATGTATTTAATATTAAAATGGTATCCTCATCACTACCCTATGAGGGATTTTTGTTTATGTGGCCAGAATTCTGTTTGTTGTAGATTCTAAGCAGGAGGTCTTCCAGGTTGTCAGGCATCAGAGGTGGCCTGTACTGCACTAAACACAGGCTGGAGGAAAAGACAGTGGACAGGGCTAATACCAAGGCTTCTGGAGGGCAGTCCATTGGGCACAGTATCTATGAGACATGTGGAATTTGATGAGGTTTCTACCAGAACTCATGTGCGATACGATGTTCTAAATTTCAGTTTCATTTTAAATATTTCCCTGGGAACCATGTACATGAACAACACTGCATCTACTCTACATCTGGGTCTCTTTCAACCTTCCAACTCCTCCAACATCCCCGTCACAAATATACTACCACTTCTTTAATTATAATTATAATATATATATATCCATGTGCATAAATTTTGAATGCTTACAAATACATACATGCATCTATAAGAGAGTCCATATAACATTGCTTATATATCATTGTGTATAGGACTAACAACTCAGGATTTAGGCCAACTGACAATAGGACCTTAAAAAACAAATCACCTTCCCTATAGCGAATAATAATAATAATAATAATAATAATAATAATAATAAATAATCTGTTCAGTAAAGATGAAGTTCAGAGTGTGGCAAAGATCTTTTGCACAGCTATGTCTCTGATAAGGGTTATCATCCAGCATATACAAAGAACTAAATAGATAAAATAAAGATGTTAAGAAAACAACCAAATTGAAAATGAGCTATGGATCAGAACAGCGAGTTAAGGAAAAAATAGATATAAAAAAACCTAAAATGAGATCAGGAACATTCAAGGTGGTATGCCTGTAGTGTGTAAGAACAAATCAGACCAGATTCCTCCATGGAGATGGGAGTCGAGTACAAAAATCCATTCCTATCAGTTGTTGCATTGCGAGTTATTAGCTACTTAGACAGGGGAATGATTCTTTTTGAGTGTATCCCATGGTAAATTTGCCATATGAAAAACCTCATATCTAAAAACATATAGGCAGCAAAAAATGGTCTAGATGGATTTTAAAAAAGGGGGGACATAAACTTGGGTAGGTAGAGAAGGCAGTAATCTGGGAAGAATTTGGAGAGAGATAAGTATTTTCCCAACAGGTTAACAGCTTGTGGGAAATGTTCAAAAAACTAATAAAAATAGCTAATAAGTATATTTAAAAGTGTTCGACATTCTTGACAGTTAGAGAAATATGAATTTAATGTTCTCAGAGGTTTCATCAAACCCCAGTCAGAATGGCTAAGATCAAGAAAACAACAGACAACAGTTGTGGGTGAGAGTGTAGGGAAAAGAGATCCTCATTCAGTGCTGGTGGAATTGCAAACAGGAACTACTGAAATCAGTGTGGAGACTTCTCAAAGACTATAAGGAACTGTCCATATGGCATAGCTGAAACACTCCTTAGAAAATGCCCAAAGGACTCAGCATCCTGTTCCACAGATACTTGCTCAGTCACGTTCATTGCTGCTGTGTTCACAATAGCTAGAAAGTGGAAACAACCTCAATGTCCTCCAATAGAAGAATGGATCCTGGAAATGTGGGACATGTTTCTGAGGGTGAGCCCCTCTAAAGGTCAGGAGAGTTGACAGACAGGAGAAGTAGGTAGAGCAGAATCACTAAGATGTGACTTTGTATCTAATCTCCTGTTCACACTTGATATGACTACTAAAATGTAACCCAGACTTCTTTTATAAGGGATTCATTGCAGATTCTACTAAATATCTTGAAAGAGTCCTGATTAAGCCACATAGAAAGCATGAAAGAAAAAAAAACAGATTCTATTTCTGCAAGGAAATTTATTGGAGAAGGAAAAACAATTGAGGTGAATACAAGGGAAATGACAGATCATAAGGTCTCAGAACACATGGTGAACTTGTCTCTGGACTCAGCGGCAACATAATTTGATGCGATTTGGCCCTTGCCAGCAGACCCCAATGGCTTGTTCCAAAAATTGGCAGGATCTTCTACAGTGGCAAGTCAAGATTTGTCTGATGGCTAAGGAGACAGAGGACATCAGGCATTAAGTAAGGTAGACTGCAGTATACAATAGTGTACAATACTATAAAGATTCACAATACATGGTAAAGAGGAGGTTTGTGTTGGGGACATCACACCAGGCACCATGATCAACTCCAAACACTGGGAAATAATACATTGAACAAGTGTTGATTCCATGCAGCACTTGAAACCCATTTCACATTCATCCACATTTTATGTCTACCTGACCCAACACATTCATACACTGGCATATGTGGTGTGATATTTTTGTTTGTGTTCTGACAAATAAAGCTTGCCTGTGGATCAGAGAAGCAGAGCAGAAGCCACAAAAGACATTTGAATGATTTACCTCCTGGAATCCTCAGACCAAGTAGGGGAGATCCTGTCTCCATCTACCTTAAATTCCTGTTTCCACTTCCAGTTAAAAGTGTAAATCCCCCAATTGCTAGGCTTAAAGTCATAGACCAGCACTGCCTGGCTTATATGGTTAACTATTGGCGACCTCCATACTCTGATCTCCCGGCCAGCCTCATTTGTCAGAACACAAACAAAATATCATATAACAGGCATTTGGTTCTTAAATGTATTGTTTAAAGAAAAACAGAGTATTCTTTCTATAATAAAAGTATCAATTGGATAGGCAAAGGGCTAATCAACATGTTGTATATTTTAAATGTTTTCCACAGATACATTTTTAGATCAAAAAACATAAAAAGAAAGAAAATCAATTACATTTTTTTTCACTGTTACTCCTATAAATAAGACATTTAAAATCCTAGAGGATCAACAGAGATAACAACCTGAATCACACAGCTCATGACAGGATTCCAAGGCACATCTTGAACTCTCTCTCAGGAGACCCAAACCCACTCTCATACTGGGCACCACCACTCACCTGCATCTTGAAGAGCAGAACTTTCTGGGCCTCCAAAGGAGATGGACATATCCTGGTCCTCTACCCCTGGCTGATCCTCATCTTTAGTCTCCTCAGTTGCTTCAGGGAGAGAATCAGCCTGGGCCAGGTAGGCCAGCAGGACAAGGGCAGAGAGGAAAACAAGTGTCTTCATGGCTGAGAGTCACCTGGAGGAAGGGTGAGCATAAGCCCAGTGTGTGGGGAGAGAGAAGCCAGCCTGCAATTATAGGGCTGTCACGAGAAGGAGCAGAGACAGGTCCTGTTGTTAGAGAGGGCATGCACTGATGGGAACAGGGAGAGACTGTTGCCCTCAAGATCCCTTTGATGTTCCTCTGTTCTCAGAGCTGCCACCACTCTGTTGGTCTGTGTGTTCAGTGACAGCCCTCCCTTTCAGCTGATAATGATGAAGGGTCCTTACTAACTTCTCCTGTTTCCCATATGCTTGAGTATTTATCTTTCTGTGGTCAGAAAAGAAAAGAGGCAGGCAACTTCCAAGTTCATAAGCTCATGAAACAAGGGTTTTTTGTGTTCTGAAGTTGGAACCTGCTGTTCTCAGAAAGTGTGGACCCTGGACCAGAGCTGAATACCTGTGGCTTGGACAGTCAGTTCTTTGAGTGATGTTGGGGTATTATCACCCTCATGAAGGAAGACTGTGAATCCATTCCTTTGGGGCCATTGTGGAGATAGAAAGATTGCTCTGGTGAATTGAGCTCAAGAGGAGACAAGAGACAGAGATGGTCAGAGTGAAGCTAGAGCAGGTTGCTCTGAAGAAGACAGTGTGACCTGAACACATCTCTTGAGTGCATTCCAGGTGCCTCTTCACACTTTGGGAGATATTAAATGATGTGCTGTGGTTCATGTCTCAGATTCTGTGGTTTTTTTTTTAACTTTTAGAAAATGTGGACTTACCTACAAGAAACAACATTCCAAATGGAGAGAGAGTGATGTGTTTCACCCCAACCCCAAGAAGTGCTTCTACTCCAAGAAGTCGCTGCTGTTCATATATAAACATTGTTCTGTACATGTTTTTATCTCTTTTTCCTCACCCTCACTATGTATACGCCAAAACATACAGAACATTCTACTAATTTCAGTCAGCTTATGGGGTCTCAGTATTATAAATCCTAGCTCATATTTACATGTTGATAAATACTTTTCAATTGTTAAAATGTTTTTATTTAGAGTTCTGTGCAATAATTAGCAAAGCATTAAGAATATTATGTTACATTACGCGCGCGCGCGTGCACACACACACACAAACACACACACACACACACACACACATATATATATATACATATATATATGTATCATTTTTTCTAATGGTCCATGACCTCTCAATACCTTTCTAGACTTAGATTTATCAGACAATAAGCACATCTACTTTAGACACATCTTTCACTGTCATCCTGATCTGTACAGACTTGGCCTCAGTAGCACTTACTGAATTCCTATACCCAAAAGAACACCATGGTCATCTGAAGGATTTATATTATTGTGTTTTTACTTTCCATTCTCTCTGCCAGTGTTCTGCACAGAATTGGTCACTGAAGTTCCAGCGTATCTCAAACCATTAAAATATGTCCTTTAAGAAAAATGCCCTTTTTAAATATGACAATCAAGTTTTGGATTGCACCACAGTTTTCTTTTTCTTGTTATTTTATATTCTTTCTTTTGTTTCTTTCCAAATCCTGGTAGCAGCAGCTATCTTATTTGAAGAAAGACATCTGCTCATGTGGACACCAGAGAAGGCAGAGACCAGAATCCTCTGTCTGGAAAGTCAATGTGACCACATACCTACTTCTGAGTTTGCTGAGCTTTGGGGAAAAAACAGATTTTTACTTTGTGAGTTTACAGTCTGCTGGAGTTTTTATGGAATTTGTGCAGGTTGATACCTGTACTATGATGCTTTTCTCATATTTCCTCATCCCAATCTAGTAGGTAAAAATTGTTATTTCAGTATCATCCCAGCCT
>CABHPH010147527.1:0-10698 GCA_902168325.1 Peromyscus nudipes
GTACACATACATATGTATACTGAGGCAACTGTGTTGTGCCTAATCCCTATCCCAAAACCTTGATTATTGCTGTGCTCAGAGGTGCATTGGTAGATGAATAAATATGCCGTATTATTGAGTATGTGTCACTATGAAAAACACTTGAATATTCAGAACATTGGTTGAGAAAGTGGAAATGTGTAAAGAGCATCTTTGCAATGTGAAATCTGTTTAAATAAGTTTGGATGTTACAAACACAAACATAGATGATCATAAGTATCTGTCAGGTTGAGCCCTTATGGGGGCAGCTTGCTCCCTGCAGAAAATTGAGACATTTCTGTATCTATTTCTTCAAATGCTTGTTAGAATATGCTGGGGTTGGGCACTGATGAAAAGTACTCATTTCTAGGATTTCCTCCTAAAGTCTTGATTAATGCAGTAGGTCCATAGACAAGCCCAGAATGCAATGGTTCTTGTGGTAAATATAGTAAGCCCTACTACAGTTCCTTGCCTTGGAGAAGTTCATGCTACCGTAATCATGTTGCACCTGGGATCCTTCCCCGATAATGAGTGAAAATGACCAGACTGCATCCCAGGGCCATCGAATTTAGGAAAAACAAAAGTAGATAGATGAAGCTAGAAGTCCCAGCTCTAGATAGAGGAACTACTTGTTAGGCCTCTGCCATTCAACCCAGTTACCAAAACTCACGAGGTACGGCTCTAGGCCCCCGACTGAGATGAAAGGACCTTTCAGTCCATTTGCCCCTTGAGTGTTTATGTGCTGGTCACTGAGTAGGAGACAGTAACTGGTACAGACCTTTGCTTTGAAGAGTTCAGCTTAAGAAAGAGCTAGACAGGTAAACAGCTATGCTGTGACCAGAGAGCAGGAAGGACCGTGGGAACACAGGAGGAGGGCAGGCCTAACGCCTCCTAGAGGGCAGTTTTCAAAATGTCTGCACCAGGCTTTCCTGATGCAGGAAGGTAAAGTGCACCCGGAGAGCTGCCAGCTCACGATTCCAGCCCCCAGCAGCAGCAGGAAACCCTGTGGCCACACTGTGAACCACACTTAGTCTGTTCTGACAGGTCTGAGTAAGAAGACCCATCTCCTCATAGCTGCATCTTCTCTCCACAGCAGGGTTTGACGAAAGACTCTCATCGGGAGCATCATGTGCCACCATCACAGTTCTAGTTTCCTCGTTTTTAAAATGTTTAATTGACTCCCTGGGGAAAAAATTAACCATGTCACTGTTTCCTCTCATAGCTGAAATATAAGGAAGTTTACCAAAGAAATAAATCTAACTGCACCATCAAGCCAGATGCTGTTCATATCAAAGCAGCCAAAGATGCCTACAAAGTCAACACCAATGTAAGTTTCAAGACTTCCCCCACAAGCCAACCTTAGTCTCTTTCTGCTGCTGTCCTAGAATACCCGTGACTTACAGAACTTACAGAAGTTGATTTAAGTTCTAGAGATAGGGAGGTCAAAAGTGTGATAGGAGTATCTGACATGGCTTCTATCACTGCATTAACCGATGGCGGGAAGCAGAAGGGCAGGAGAGCAAGGGGAAAAGACAGAGAGAGAACCTGCACACTACAGCAGCATGAGCAGCAGCGCTCCTGGAGGCTCTGCCTTAGTGACCACATGGCGGGCTGAAGGTCTCAGCTCCTCCTCTCCTCACAGTGGCTGTACAGCCTCAACACGAGTGTTGGAGATTGCTGCGTTGGCCATTTGAACCGTGGCAAGCGCGGTAGGGATTTATCCACTTTAGCAAGCGCATGGCCTTTTGCATCTCTTCATGAGACGAACCTCTGTCTGTCCGGATGAAAAGCTCCGCTCCAGGAGAACGAGTCATGAATGACTCTTCATGAAGGAGCCTGAAGAAGAGCAAGGGGGCCTCACCTAGGTCACATGTTACGTCTACTTAGTGTTTGTGAGCAGCTAGAACCTGGCAGTTAATTCTGAAGTGAAGGCTGTGTTCTGCAACATGCTTCTGCATCTTTCGTTCTTTGCCCCGTGCTCTCCTCTTGCCTAAGCTCTGGTATCTGCTTCTGGAGGAGGAAACAGAGTTCCTAGCTGCCATCAGGTCACTGTCTGGATCCTCCACTTGCTTAGCTCTTCCCTGCATTGATGCATTTCTTTAGCGGGCACATCCCAAAGTCTCACCCGCAGATACAGCTCCATGAATTAGATGGGCACCAACTCATCTTAAAAATATGTAAAAGAGTGCCATGAAACCTTAGCAATCCCTCTGATTCTCATTCATTCCAGAAGCATCCATTTATTGGGGCCAGTAAACTAAGGTGTCATAGGAGCTGGCAGGTGTCTTAAGGATGACTGTCTCAGTTAGGGTTCCTATTGCTGTGAAGAGACACCATGACCACGGCCACTCTTAGAAAGGACAACATTTAATTGGGGTAGCTGGCTTACAGAGGTTTAGTCCGTTATCATCATGGCCGGAAGCAAGGCAGCATGCAGGCAGACATGGTACTGTAGCTGAGAGTCCTTACAACTTGATCCAAAGTCAACAGGAAGTGAACTGTATCACTGGGCATAGTTTGAACATATATGAGACCTCAAACCCTGCCCCCACAGTGACACACTTCCTCCAACGAGGCCACACCTCCTAATAGTGCCATTCTCTTTGGGGCTATTTTCTTTCAAACCACCACAATGAGTTAGTGGGCAATAAATAGGGAAGTAGATGTGGGAAGGAAATATAGTGAAATAGACACTGTGGAATCTGGGTGGTGGTTTATGTAGTCTCTGTCATATCCTGGCCACCTTTACAGAAATACCTGTAATTTACTCACAAGTTAATAAGCACCCGACTCTAAAGGTGATGAGGGTGGACTGGCAGTCAAGGTAGATTATAGAATCATTTCACCTGGAGGTATTTCAAAGCTTTAGCACTGATCTGGGGGCAAAGGGTGTCAATGGATGACCTGATTGGCTGACAAGCTGTATAGAGCGCAGACAATTTCGTGAGGGTTCTATGAGCTGTAGTTTGTGAAATGTTAAACTACAAGTGTCCCCCTGTGCACTGCATGTATTTGTAAACTCGGGCTGAGTGTTGTCTCTCTGTCGCATTCCAAACAGCTGGACTATAAGAAGCAATATGAAGCCAACAAAGCCTACTGGAAGTGGACGCCTGACAGACCTGACTTCATCCAGGCTGCCAAGTCATCCCTACAGCAAAGTGATGTAAGAGCGGAGGCAGCATGTAGTTGTTTCTCATATGCACCGTCAGGGTACCTGCCCCAGCTGGTTGGAGGTCCAAGTAGAAGGACGTTTGAGGGGAGGAGCAAGTTCAGGAACAAAACCTGGCTGTTGAGCCTGTTCTCTGACGACTGGGCCCAGGCACCGAGGGATCAGGGACCTGAAGCCTGAGAGGGGTTGGCTGGGAGAGCTGAATCCTGGTCCTGGTCCTGCCTGGCCCCTGGGCTGGAAGAGATGAATCCAGCATATGGTAGCAGTGAAAGGCCAGGAAGCCCCTCCCTTTACTCTGGGAATGATTATTCCCTTTACAGACTCCTCTCTGGTCTAATCAAATGACTGGCTTCCTCTGCTTTCTTCTATCACAGTTTGAATATAAGCTGGACCGAGAGTTTCTCAAGGGCTGCAAGCTTTCTGTCACTGATGATAAGGACATGGTGCTCGCCCTCAGGAACTCCTTAATAGAAAGTGATGTAAGTATCCAGCCTTCTACAGTGCCTGTCTGTCCTGACTCAAGGCCATCGTTTGCAGCAATAGTCCCCGACATATCCAGGACAGGACAGAATTCCGCTCTGTAGGAGCTTACTTGTGGTCCTGCCCTCAGTGCCGTCAGTGATAAGCTGGGGTGAAGGGGGGGCACCTGTAAAAGTGCTGTTGAGCCCAGGATTGTTCTTGGCTTATACTACAGCCGGCAGTTCACACGGCACAGGCTAAGACTCGGAAGATGTGGCAGGATTCTGTCCCAGACCTTAAGTTTCTTCTCTGTAGGATCCTGTTCTTCCTACCATGCACTTTCCACATCTGTAAAGGAAGAAAGATCGTGTTTCCAGGCCTGATGGGTGTCAAATGACGTATTTGAGAATGCTTTGACTGAAGGCAAAGATTTACTGTGAAATTTTCTTCCTTATTAAAACCTCAACTTGAAAGTTGTCAGGAAAAAAAAAAATTTCAATGAGCATCAAATCCCTTATTGTGTGCCTAGTCGGTATTATTCTCTCAGATATTGTTGAGGGATTTGGGGGCCGATTGAAAATGTGCAAGATCCTCAAAGAAAGTAAAGAAATGCCTCCCTGCTCTCTACTCCCACAGCTGAAATACAAAGAGAAACATGTTAAGGAAAGAGGAACATGTCATGCTGTGCCTGACACCCCACAGATCCTCCTGGCAAAGACTGTCAGCAATCTGGTGTCTGAGGTAACCCACCCACAGCCCATATGCTTCACTTCCGTCTCAGGCTGAAGCCCCACGCAGAGTCCTTAACAAGCTCTTTGTGGATTCCCCCAGAACAAGTACAAGGACCATGTTAAGAAGCACCTGGCCCAGGGCTCATACACAACACTGCCAGAGACCAGGGACACAGTGCATGTCAAGGCCGTGACCAAGCACGTCAGTGATGTAAGTGGCCAGCCACGGAGCTCTTGATGGCAACCTTGAATCAGGTCAAAGACTGACACCTTCTTGCTTACAAATGCTTTCTTTCATATATCTGCACCCTTAACCTGAGTACCCGTATATGAATCCTAAACTCTAGTTTTTAAAACTGTATTGGTATTCCATTCGTGGTAGTTGTGGCAGACGGAGGCTTTGCTTCCTAGCACATCAAGCAGTGTAAGGCATAACTAATGTTAATAATGGGTGGGAGCAATGCCAATCAAGAAGGCCTCTGCTATCATTAAACAACTGTATAGTTTGAGAGCTAAAATCTCCTTGTGCACCTCAGTAATCTCTGCCCGCTGCATCCTGCTCTTAGAGCCTATGACTCATATATTTGAAAGGTAAGAATTAGAAGTAAGCACTTAATATGCTTGAATTCAGTTCTCCAAAGCTTGCTGGATGGTTCTGGTGTTGGTTCCAATAGAGAAAAGACAGGGAGGAAGTAGATATGACCCAGAGATCAAAGTTCCAACTGATACCATGATGGGGAGCCATGGATTTTCCTGGAGATTTCTCAGATTCTTCAAATAAATCTTTCCCTCACCTTCCTCTGCTCACATGAGTAATTCTGATGCTGTTTAGACAAATTACAAAAAGAAGTTTGTCAAAGAGAAAGGGAAGTCCAACTACTCCATCATGCAAGAACCTCCAGAAGTGAAACATGCCATGGAAGTGGCCAAGAAGCAGAGTGATGTAAGTTCCTTCTCAGCATCCCAGTGTTGTGTGATATTGTGTTTGTGTTATGACAAATAAAGCTTGCCTGGAGATCAGAGGGTGGAGCTAGCCACTAGTTAACCATAGAGGCCAGGCAGTGGTGGGACACACCTTTAATCCCAGCACTTGGGAGGAGGAAGCATGAAGATCAGGAGTTCAAGGCCACCCTGGGCTACACAAGATTGAACCAGACTAAAAGAGAAACAGAGCCAGGCTGTGGTGGTGCATGCCTTTAATCCCAGCACTAGGGAGGTGGAGACAGGATATCAGCCCCATTCAGTCTGAGGATTGTAGAGTCAGGATTTCCCCCATTCGGTCTGAGGATTCATAGAGGTAAGAAGTCTCTAGTGGCTGCTGTTCCGCTTCTCTAATCTTTCAGCTTTCACCCTTGATATCTGACTCTAGGTTTTTATTGTTAAGACTAATTAGGATCTTGACTCATCCCAGAGGATCACTTGGGACTGTGGACCCTTAATGAATGCATGTTCCTGCTCTAGTGATTTCTCTAGCTGGTGATTTTAGAAGTACAGTGGTGGATACTGGCTTGCTTTTACTTACACAAATGTTGTTTGTATTGAATGAGGATGTTTCAAGATTCTGTGTACCTCAAGTAACCATTTCTTTCCCCCAAATAAAGGTTGCTTATAAAAAAGATGCCAAAGAGAATCTGCACTACACCACAGTGGCTGATCGGCCGGACATCAAGAAGGCCACCCAGGCAGCCAAACAGGCCAGTGAGGTAAGAGTATGATCAAAGTGTCCCTGGCATCCAGTGTCTATTGTGAACAAGAAGAACAGGTGTATGCCACCACAACCACACTGCCCACTTTGGTTTTCTCTGATCCAGGTGGAATACAGAGCCAAGCACCGCAAAGAAGGTAGCCATGGGTTAAGCATGCTCGGCCGCCCAGACATTGAGATGGCCAAGAAGGCAGCCAAGCTGAGCAGCCAGGTAATGGGAAAAGGCAAACAATGACTCCAGTGTGAGATTTTAAAAACCGTACAGTAAGAAGTGGTTCCCGGGCTGGAGAGATGGCTCAGTGGTTAAGAGCACTGACTGCTCTTCCAGAGGTCCTGAGTTCAATTCCCAGCACCCACATGGTGGCTCACAACCATCTGTAATGAGATCTGGTGCCCTCTTCTGGCATGCAGGGACACATGCAGGCAGAATACTGTATACATAATAAATAAATAAATCTTAAGAAAAAAAAAAAAAAAAAGAAGTGGTTCCCAGAAAGAGCAGTACCCACAACTAGAAGGACACGGGCTCTTAAGTTGCATGTCTAGTACTTTGAAAAGTACTGAGGACCTTGACTCATTTCCTGCTAACCACGCTAGGCCTTCCAGTCTTCCACATCTCCATTGATAGGTATGCATCTGGCTGCCTGTGTATTTAACTGCTCTCATGTGAAAAAGGGGGCCTCTTCCCAGGCAGTAAGATTTATATCCAGGTCTGCTTATACCTGGGCACCTCTGAGAGACTTGGTACTGTGTAGCAGTCATGAATCTCTAACTTTTAAAACCCAACTGTGTAAAAGAACCTTTATTCTTTCATTTAACACACTGCTATTGAGTGCCCCAGCTAGACATCACTGACTAGGGGTGAGCAAATGTCTTCAGATTCTTGTCTCTGCAGTTAAATAATTACAATCTAGTATGATGAGTGTTTGATCAAGGTATACACAGGGTGTTGGGGAGAATGCCTCATTTCAGTAGACTTTATATTATTGAGAAGACAGACTCAGAAATATGCTGCCCAAAGCCAACTGCCACATATTTCCTCATTTCTCTACAATGCCTCCAATTTACACAAGTTTTCAGAGTTCAGCTCAGGGAGCTATAGTCTAACCCTAGCTCTCTCAGAGGACAGCCTTTGGCTTATCTGACTTCAGGTCAAGAATATCTCCTTTCTCCTCCAGTTTGGAAATCCTGTCTTCGCCTTCTTCACTGTCCATTATCTTCAACTACTTGTTTGAAGAAATAGCTTTGGGATTCATGTGATTGTTGTATGTACTGACCTCCAGAAATACCGAACATGATATTATAAACCAATAATATCAAGTTACAAAATAGGAAAACAAGTTGGAATTATTGATACAAAAGGTCAGGTGACTGCAAACAAATAAATAGGATTTTTTTAGTAAGTGCCAGTACTTAACTTACCGGGCCAAGGTTACCTGACAGGGCCAATAGGAAATGAATCTTAATTGAGTATCGGTTGGAGAGGTAATAGCAAGACTGAGACTATGACAAGTTTATTGTAAGCCATCAGATTTTTATACATTTATCAGAAGCAATGGAGGTTTTTAGGATCAATACACTTGTAGTTGCCAGGATAAAATGATGTTTGCAAGCTATACAGGGTACACAAGATCAATGTCTAAGACTAATTGTCCAGCCAAGCTTCTGTATGCCTCCCTGACTTCTAAGGAACACAGAGACACACAGGTGGCCTTCACTGCCTCAGGGAGTGCCTCAGTTTCTCAGGAACTAAAAGGCACACAGTGCCTCAGGAGCCATGGACCCTCACCTGAAAAACCTGATGCATTCCTCTCAAGGAATCTGGAACAGACCAACTCCATAATTCCTCATATTTATATTTAAACTTTCTATTCAACATTTTATCATAAATTAATGGAATCATATGACCACTTGAGACCAAAACATAATACGACTAACTTTTTAAAAAACCATGATCTTGTAGTAAAGTAATAAGAACTTACAAACATAAAACATTCTTAATGTTTTTAAATTTCCAAGGTTATACAGTTATCAAATTATTTTGATGTTGAAACTTTAAAAATGTAAGTTTTTTTAACATAGAGAGGCCTGTAAATCCTACATAAATTTAAATCCTAAGTAAATCCTATGTCATGAATAATGTATCTTACCTGAACTCTTTATGAGCTCATCTTCCTGACTCACATTATATGAAAGGCTTGCTCTTTTGGTAGTGTTTGATAGTGTCCTGTGTAGCCCCTGGCCAAGGACCTCAGCGTTGGGTGGTCTCTCCCATGCTGACTTTGCTGTCTTGCTAAGTACCTAAGTAGAATACCATGTCAATGCCATGTATGTGGTACATAACACATGCAGCCATGATGAGGCAACTTAAGATTCTCATCAGTAATGTAAGAATGATACCAGCAAGGCAGCTTCTCTGGCTTTCTCATTTTCTTGGCCTTGGTCAGAGGACTAACCAGGTCCTGTTAGTCCTGTTGAAAAAGGTCCTGTCCTTTTTTCCTGTAAACTTTGTGTTGGCACATGTATAATGCTGTGGGGAATTGTTGAGGGGAATACTTACTGTCTTAGTTAGGGTTCCTATCGCTGTGAAGAGACACCATGACCACAGCAACTCTTATGAAGAAAACATTTATTTGGGGTGGCTCACTTCCAGTTTCAGAGGTTCAGTCCATTATCATGATGGGGACCATGGAAGTGTGCAGGCAGATGTGGTGCTGGAGCTGCAAGTGCTACATCTTTCAGACAACAGGAAGTCAACTGACTGTCACACTGAGGGAAGCTTGAGCAAGAGAGATCTCAAAGCCCGCCCCCACAGTGATGCATTTCCTTCAACAAGGCCACACCTCCTAATAGTGCTGCTCCCTCTGGGGGCCATTTTCTTTCAAACTACCACACTTCTCTTACGGTCTCTTTTTCTTCTCAAAGCTTTTCTTCTGAAACACACTTGGAGCAGGAAGATGTTCAAATATTTTCCTCATAGTTTCTTCATCCTTTGTAAAACAAGTCTTCGTGGGAATAATTTTCTATTTGGGGATTGTTCTTTCAGTCTTTATAAGTACCAATGTCTCATACAGTGCCCTGAAAACCAGCTAAACAATTAGACATTAAACCATTAAATAGACATTAAACCATTAGACATTAAGCCATTAAATAGATGTTAAACATCTATTTAATAGATGTTAAAAATAAGTATTGGGAAGAAAGCTAATTTATAACCTCTTCCAGCACTGTGTGTGCAGCAGACCAATAACTGAGCCTTGTGGATTAACACAGCCTGGGTGCTGCCTCTCATTGGGCCATAGCAATACAGCTACCCCAGAGGCTTCCATGGTTAGTGAACAAAGTAGGCTCGATGGTCCCGAATGCCAAGAGTATGTGTTGTCACTGCCCTCTCCACCCAGTCCAATGCCACCCTCCCCATTGCTGAAGTGCTGAGTCTTATATATGGACACATCTTTGAAGATGCGGTTTGTTAAACGAAATCCCACGGTGCTCAGATCATGTTAACCATTATGCTAGGCTGCGTTTGCCTGGCAGCCTTCTTTTAGAGAGGAAAGGTTGTTCCTCTCTAAAGGTTGTTGTGTTAATTTTGAAAGTTGGAAATTTAAGTAAACTTGAGATTGAATGAAGAAACTCAGATGAGGCCAATGGAATGGCCGTTCCTCAGAACAAATACTGCTTCCGAAAGAAGTTACAGTCTCAAAGACGGAGAGCAGATGGCCTGCATGCTTCTGGGTTTTGTTCTCACACAGCATGAGGGTCTGTTTCTTCCCGTCCCCATTTCTCTTGGTGTCGTAACTGTGGTGGCCATCCCTCATCTTCTGGGCTTCTAAACATAAGCTTTTGCCTTCTGATCTGGACACCAGTTCTTCCCACTTCGTTCCCAGGCTTCCCTCTCGTTTGGGAGTGAATTGCTTTCAGAGCAGAGCCCTGGAGCAGTGCCTACATTTTGTTCCTGGGATGTGGCTTTGCTTTCCACCCCCTGTTCTGTCTTTGGGCCTGCAGTACCCTCCCATCCCCATGCATCATCCCCTCGGCTTCCCACGGTGGATGCAGACAGAGTGTGTGAGTCCTAGTGCTGTGGTGGCGTCTTCTCCCGTGTGGCAGGCTCTGTTGGTTTTAAACTACACAGTCTCTCTTCTGCGGGGCACATCAGGCAATCAGGGAAGCACCGTGATGAAGCCTGAGGGGCACTGGTTTTAAATCTGGCAGAGGGAGGTGTCCTTGTATGTGGGTGAGTGATACTTCCGCCGTGGATTTTGTGTTTTCCTTTTCTCGTTAAGAGTCTCTGTGAAGCTCATTTTTTAATAAAAGGGGGACCTGTAGGGCCCTGGCCCTCGTTTTGGGTAACTGTTGCCTTGCTTGTGGACCTTGACCTTGATATTGCTCCTATGCTAATTCCCTGCCAGGTTCCACCCTCCTGAATGCTTAAGGGAAGTTCCTTGCCTGGTACCCTGAATAATGGGCGTTAACATATTAGAAGCAAGATTGTAAAACATCAGTAGCGAACTTCTGCCCTCCGGGGTCCTCCCATTGTGCTGTAAGCCTGTATTTAAGACCTCCTCCCCCCTTAAATAAATGACATTCAGCATTTAAAATTAATATATATATATATA